>JAZAVJ010000462.1:0-20996 GCA_037954315.1 Neonectria punicea | reverse complement strand
ATCACCCTCTTCTTTCTACTTCTTCTGCTTCCACCTCTCTTTCATATCTCTTCTCCTTCATCACAACCACCACCACCACCACCATGAACAACGAACAACCCGCCCAGCAGGTCACCCCTGCCTTTATCCCTGCCTCTGCCCCTGTCTTCGCCCCGGCCTTCGCCCCTCCCTGCTGTCCCGCCTTCGCCCCTCCCTTTTGTCCCGCCTTTACCCCTGTTTGCAATCCTATCTTTGATCCTACCACTGTCGCCGAAATGGAGATTGCTACCTTCAACGAGGTCTATACAGCTGTCTCCAAGCAGGTGGAGGAGAAAGCAAAGTTCAAGGGCCTGGTTCAACGAAGCAACAAGGAGGTAAAGGAACGCAACAGGCTGAAGAGGCGTGCTCGTGCTGTTGCCGAGAAAGAAAGGGCACGCCGCCGCAGAGAGGCCGGGGATGGGTCTTCGACTTCGGGCAAGAAGGAGAAGAAGACTCCGGATGCAATGACGCCTTCAGCCTCAGGCACGAAGAGGGCTCCCGAGGCTCCAATGTGAGCTGGGTACCTAGATAGATAGATTTGGATAGTGGGGCGACTACTACTAGCATGGAGCATCGAATGTGATTGATGGGGTTGATAGTAATCCCATGAGGATCTGTATTTTATACACTGTATTGGCGCGGTTACAGGCTGAAATTTGCTTTAATGTGATGTCTGTGCCTCTTTTGATCTGTTAAATAACACTTGCACTGCCAACTACCTATATGGTCCCTCTTTATTGGAAAAGGAAAAGTTCTGTTTGACCCGACGCGGACTTAGGCGTACCTGGATAAGTGGTTAGCTCACCTGAGTAGTTAGGATATAGTACTAAGAATAAGGCCTACAGCCCTAATTGCTTATGATGCCTCAAGTGTTGAACTAAGACATTATCAAAATAGAGAATAGGTATTACAATTTTAGTCAATTTGCTGAGTAGTACTGGAGGTCTGATGAGGGTGACTTGGGATAGACAACGGGAAGAACACCCAACTACCTAAAGACAGAGAGAGGAAAGACGTGATATATCCCAGCTTCTAGCAAGGCGGAACAAAAGACAGCCAAAACACTAGCAATTCCAAATTTGAAAGAACCAGCGGGAACAGGGCATCTTGATGGGTTGTCGAAGAAGGAATCGCACGCCTTGGCCCAGAGGGCACGGCCGTTGCCGAGGCCTACGGCATCATGCCAAAGTGCGTAAACATATTCTTTATCTTCGACGGAGATTTCCTATGGATCATCGTCGGATCCCGTCAAGTCGATGAGAACACGTTCCGTCAAGTCGATGAACACACGAACGTGGGCAAGTATGCTGAACTCGTAGTGGCTGAGGTCCGAAGTACCACCTGGGTGTTGGTTAGCATTAGTGTATGTTCGTTGTACTGGGGGGCAGTACCTTTATGATCGGGATGGAGGAGATGATACTCGTCTGCCGTGGCAGAGATCCAGTCTTTGCCAGCACAGCGATCGAGTTGGTCGGGGAAGCCGATGAGAATAACGAGAGGGCAAGACGGACATTGGTAGTCCGCGTTTCTCTCGAGGATGCGATGGGCTTCCCACATCGCGGTGGTCCAGCTGCACTCGCTATAGATGGGAAACAGCTCGTCAAATGCCCGGCAGCTTGACATGGAACGCCATCGACCATATTTCCCGTTTCGAATAGCCCAAAGCGCGTGCGCCGTATGGCCAGTGGGCGAACCATGGTATGAACGGGTCGTCCTTTCGATACGGGGGATGCCCAAAGTCTCTAGAATGACGTGGTGCACAATCGCGTCCGAGTTGGACGAACCACAGGGGGTCGAACGTGGCGCAAAAAATCTGGGATGTGGTGGAGGGCACCGCACGGAGACGCCTCGGAACGCGCGAGACGAGCGCCATGGCTGCGAGGGTCGGCCTCGAGCGTCCCGCCGCACAAAGGCGAGGCCATACTGGGAGATGCTCGGAGCTGGCGAGAGCGGGATGCGACGGCGGGAGCTTGTATGGAGGAGGAGGATACCAATGCACTGGCCGAGTGGTGAGGCTGGTTGTGAGACTGTCAGCTTGGGTGCGGAAAGGGATAGCATATAGTGAGTGACCTACCTGTGCGGTTGTGTATGTGTTGACTGAAGAGTGTTCCACGTCAGCGGAGGAGATGCTGAGGTTGAGTGGTGAGTGGTGAGTTGTGTGAATGGAGCTGTTTGCTGGCTGGTGCTGGGCGATCCCAACCAAGCATTGTTAAACAAAACAACTCCTCGTATCTCAAGCATCAACAATCGAGTTCGCATGACCAAACCTCAAGTCACCAACCGTCTCAACATCAGAAAACTTGCATTTTGTGGGCGTTCTTGGAATTGACTGACTACCCTGCCCATTTTCCTCCATCCGGAGGCGACACACCCCAGCGTCGCCGCAAACTAGGTTTAATATATATACAATAGAATTAAGTGGTTGAAAAAAACCCCATCCACCTTGCGGTAGGATTACAAGTAGAGACCACCGCCGAGTACAGAAAACCACCGAGACGACAGTGTTTTCCTGTAATACGGCACAGGTGGAATTAGAAGCCTCCTCTTTATACCCAAAGGCACAACGTACAAAGTGTGCAGCCCGTCCCACGATTCCAAGGACGGGCACCCTATATCCTGTGCCAGAAAGAAGAAAAAGAAACAAGAAAAAAAGTTCGTTAAAGGAGCGTGATGTCATGTGCCTGGTTTGGCTTCGTCTGCCGGCACACATCCGGTGTTGCATTAGAGGCCGGTCCCTTGTCCGGGACAGCCGTTCATCCCAAACGGGGGTTCAAAACAGTAAAAGGGAAAGTCAGTCCATAGCCGAGCAGCCTCACAGGAGCGCCAGGGCACCAACGAGACCGGCCATGAGGGCAAACGCGGGCTGGTTGGCGGCAGCAGCGCCAGTGGGGAGCTCGGCGGGAGCCGAGGTCGGGGTGGTGGGAGCCTGCGAGGTGACGGTGACGGCGGGCTTGGTGACAACTTCGGTCTGAGGGATCTCGATCGTCGTCTCGGGGACGAGGGTCTCGACAACAGTGCCGCCGCCCACGGTGATAAGGACCTTGGAGTATTGGGTGTGGACTTCGACGTCCGTGGCCGTCTCGTAGATGGTCTTGTACTCGTCGATGGTGGTCTTGACCTTGGAGACGAGGTATTCCGTCGAGGTGTACACCTTGGTGATGACCTCGCCGTTCACAGTCTTGGTCTCGGTGACGGGGCAGAGGCTGATGCTCGTGACATACTTGACATCCACCTCGCTGACCGTCTGATCAGGGCCCTTAACGTGCTCGTAAAGCGTGGTGTAGATGGCTTCCTTGATAGTCGAAGTCTCCGTGTAGACCTCCGTGATAGTCTCTCCTTCGACAACCGTAGTGATCGTAACGGGGCAGAGCGTGGTTCGGGTGGTGTACTGAGTCTCCAGGCCGGTCTTTGTCACATCGGGCTTCTTAACCGTATCGTAGTAGGTCTCATAGCCATTTTCGACGATGGTCGAGGTCTCAGTGTGGACTACAGTAATCACCTCGCCTTCAATGGTCTTTGTCTCCGTGACAGGGCAAAGCGTGGTCCGGGTGGTGTACTTGGTATCGTAATCAACCTTCGTGACATCGGGCTTCTCAACTGTCTTGTAGAAAGTGGTGTACCCATTTTCGAGGATAGTCGAGACTTCAGTGCGGACAACAGTGATCACTTCGCCTTCAACAGTCTTTGTTTCCGTGACCGGGCACAGGGTAGTGCGGGTGGTGTACTTGGTATCGTACTCAACCTTCGTGACATCGGGCTTCTCAACTGTCTGGTAGAAAGTGGTGTACCCGTTCTCGAGGATAGTCGAGGTTTCAGTGTGGACAACGGTAATCACCTCGCCTTCAACGGTCTTCGTCTCCGTGACCGGGCAGAGAGTAGTACGGGTAGTGTACTCGGTATCGTATTCGACCTTCGTCCTGTCTGGTCCCTTGACCGTGTCATAGAAAGTTGTGTAGCCATTTTCAATGATTGTTGAAGTTTCAGTGTGGACCTTTGTGACGGTCTCTCCCTTGATGACCGTGGTGACGGTCACGGGACAGAGCGTAGTCCGGGTGGTGTACTCGGTATCGTATTCAACCTTGGTAGTATCGGGCTCCTTGACTTCTTCGTACTCAGTGCTCTTGGCAACCTCGACAATGGTTGAAGTTTCTGTGTAAACCACGGTGACCTCCTCGCCATCCACAGTCTTCGTTTTGGTAACAGGACAGACGGTGGTTCGGGTGGTATATTCCACGTCCACGTCCGTCTTGGTGACATCAGGGCCCTTGACGGTGGTGACGCCACAGTTGTAGCAGTCGGTCACAACGATGGTGGAAGTGGTCAGCTCTGTGATGCAGTAGGTGCTGTTCGATGTCAGTTGCGGTGCTCTTCAGGGACAGTAACAGGGGTGGGGCAGCTTACGTTCCCTCCTCGGTGTAAGTGGAGGTGACGGGGCAGGTGGTGACGGTGGTGTACGTGGTGAGAGTCTTAGTCTCCTCATCGTAGCCATAGTCTCCTTCATCGTAGCCGCCTCCTTCATACTCGTCTCCTCGTCGCTGGACTTGGTTGGCCAAGGCCGAAGCTGCCAGGAGCAGTAAGGTAGCACTGTACTTCATGGTGACGGAAGGTAGAGGGGATCTCAGCGAGAGTGGGTGGAACGAGGGCAAGCGGTGAGCAAGCAACGATATGGGTAGAGCGAAGGGATTAAGTAACCTGAACGAAGGAGTTACTCAAGGGCAGTCTCAGTGCAGACCGAGAGAAGGAGGTTGGGGATGCTGCAAGAGGTGAAGTGAAAGCAGTATCAAAGTCTGAAGGGGGGTGGAGGCACGCTTATATCTGTAACCTTTGTGAACTGGCCAGTTATCAGCGAAGAGCCAGGACGAGCCAGGCCAAGCCGCCATGACATGTCCGTGTCAATCCAGCATACAGCTTCACTCACACCCCACCTCGGGTTGCATCAGACGGCCTCGCCAGGCTGCGGAGAGGGAAGCAACGGTGAGGGGGTGGAGCTCTGCCAAGCCGTGATACGGCAAACAAAAGTCCAACCAACCCTACTCGAAGAGGTTGAGGTTGAGGACGAGGATGAGCATTGGAGGATGTGGCTAGAGCTCACTGGAGCGACGGCATGGCGCATGGCGCATGGGCCTAGCGAGCCTGTATCGTGGTGAGCGAAGGCGTGATGGGGCGTGATGTCAGGATTATGCACTGCGCGGAGGTCGGCGATGCGGCGTCAGTCATGGCCAAGATGTTGGCCGGGGGTGTGCGGTCGACCGACCAAGCAAGGTTTCGAGGCTTCATCCTGGACTCGCGGATCTGCAATAGCAGGGCCGATACTTCGTACGTCGGGCTTCATGATCCATGGGACCGGCAAGGCTTCCCGCCAGCTCAGGTGATGCTCTCAGCCGGCGTCATGGAAGTCTGGAGAAGTTCCGCGCTGCCGTGTTTCTCCATGGGAGACAGAGTAAGACATCGGTCCGCCATGTGCTTTATCTCCTTGCACAATGGCTTCACAAGAACATGATAGGACAAAAGACAAGAGTGACATTTAAAAAACGACCCAGGCCAAGCCTCCATCAACTTGCCTTAGTCTCACAGTACTTAGATACGCAGAGGTCATGAACGCCCAGGCACACAAATTGGGGCCAAGGGAAATACGGGAAAACCCAACACCAAGGAGAACGCCAACAACAAATCAGGATAACAAACAACTAGAACGGCTAAATCTTCATAGACGATCAGCACGCCTCGGTGCCTGCTCAAGGTCACTTCTAGCCGAGGGGCCAGTTGGCAAGGTCCGGACTGGGTTCACTAGAGCCGAGCATGATGATGAATGAGTGGTTTGTTGATAATGCAGCATGCAGGTCGACTTGACCAGACCCAACCAGAGTGAAGTGTAGGATGCACCAAGCGTCCAGCATCGGTCATCGGTCATCGGTCATCGGCCCAACACGGCCATCCTTTCTGCTCAGTTGAAGGGGCATGAGAGCCCAAGAGCCCGAGGGCCCGGGCCTCAACAACGTATAACTTCGTAAAGGGAAATTGCGCCATGACAAAGAAAACAAACAACAACAAGGAGCATCATCAAGCTGTAGCCATTGATACAGTGACAGCTAGCTGGAGGGGGAGCTCGTGGTAGCTGCTGTGCTGTATCCGGAGGTAGAGCAAGCTTCGAGGCTCTTGTGTTGTTTGCTAAAGCCACTTCAGTTGGGACGGCTAGTCTAGGACGGCTAGTCGAGATCGCCATCCTAGCAGTCGCCAATCGACGATTGCCTCGATGGCCAACGTTCAGGTCCAGTTTGGGTGCCAGCCCAGCGCTGTACGAATAGTAGCGCATGACAACGACGCCGTGGTTTCGGAGGAGTGGAGCCCACATGCAGAGCCATGTAGGAACGGGGACGAGGGGCGTAGATCCACGTTGTGATGCCACGAGCAAACGAGACTTGGCAGTCGGCTTCGTGGGCCGATGATGTGAGAAAGCCGGAGGCGGTCGGGACTTGGCGTGAGTGTGAGTGAGTTGGCTCACGGATGGGTCGACGGTCGGCGGACGACGGTGGACGGGGCAGGGCCGAGAACTCTGAGCCGCCTCTATTCAGTCAAACAAAGACGCAACCCACAATATGCTTACTTCACCATGCGGGATGTGGTGCAAGCACTTGCTTGTCCCTGTGTTGGGGGGCCGATTTGATGGCGGGAGAGTTCCGGCTTGCTTCTGATTGCCAGAGAGGCGTCGGATGAGACAAATGGCACAGATGTTATTCACTGATCAGTATTCACAACGATAAGCTCAGCGACGGGAGGGCCGAAGCGGGCGTTCAGGGCACAGCATACTCATCGTAGGTAGTCGCTCGGAGGTGAGGATGACAAGAATTACGAGGTCGTAGCTGCTGTAGCCAATGGACGCGGCCGAACCGAAGACATTGAGATACTGAAAGACGGCCTCTGCCCCTCGCACAGCTGCCCTGGCACAGCATCAATGCAGTCGCGATGCAGCCACCGACGCGTGGTGTGTGTGGTTCTGTGGAAGCCTGTTTTTCGGAGCCGGGATCAGCGACATGTCCAGGGGATCTCGGGGAGGGAGGAGAAAAGAAGTTTGACGACGGGTGTCCGTATGCTCCGTGGTTCCGTCAAGACGAGAGCCAAGTCTGCAAAGCAGTCCAGCCCGTGAGGCGAAAGGCGAGTGTGGCGTGTCGTGTGGCAGCAAAGTATACGAAAAGCTGCCACAACGGGCAATTGCCGGGACGCCGAGTGATGAGAACGAGTGCTGCAGTGCGAGCGTGTGAGGGAAGAAGATGGATGGGCTGGCATTGAATACGAGAGAATGCTGCGTCAAGGGTGGCAGCTAGGGATTGACTTTTCCTAGGGTGAGATACAGAATGGTTGGATGAGGAGGGATGGTGTTGGTGGTTGGTGGATGACTGATGATGGGCTTCGTCGTGAAAGCCGGGCTGCCTGAGAAATCAGGATGCACCAGATCAGCGGTGGAAAGAAGCATCGATGCGCACCTCCCGAGGCCAGTCGGCGGCAGCTTGCAGCGGCACAGGAAGGTGGAAGGTGGAAGGTCACCCATTATTTCGTAAAACTATATGTGTACGAATATCTGTTGCAGAGCAGCGAGACACGGCGGCCGTCGGCCGGCCAGCCAGCCCACTTGCATGATTACGGCCCCTCGGTTGCACGACGGAGCGGATTGGACGAGATCGAGGGGGAGACAATGAGGCGGTGTTGTGTAGGATCGGAGGTGCAGATATGCGAGGGGGATTGGTGGTTGGTGTTGGGAGTTTTTGGTGTGTGTGGGCAAACAAGTTGACTGACTGTGTAAGAGAAGAAGCCGCGAGTGTGTGTGGGTGAGACGGGGATGGCTACCAGAGACGAACTAGATGACATCAGGGCGCTTTAGCAGCTCCATATTTAGCATCCATTTTCTCTTGGAACTCTTGGAACTCATTGAGCTCTCTTTGCGGGCGGATACGGACGCGGGGAAGATGCTCCTAGCGAACTAACGACGAATAAACATTACACCATGACTTCAGCATGACCCATGCGGCCAAGTCCACGCTTCAGGGAGTGAACAGGTTCGTGATGAAGAAGAGGAAGAAGAAGCAAGACGGTTTGCCGGGGTTCAAGGGCATGCCCGGAACTTACTCTCTTCTCCAGACTAGCCCCGCACTCGTTATCCCGCACCATAGTGGAGAGAGCGCAGGTCTGATCAGTTGAGTGAGATGCCCGTCGTCGGTTGCTTTGTTCTCATCCATGGCTACTTAGACTACATATCCAGCTCCCAACAAAGCGCAGCAAATTACTCCAAGGACTAAGCCACAAGCCAGGCACGGTTACAGATTGCAGGCCGAGCGAAAAAGAGAGAGCAGCAAAACAAAACGGAGCGTCCGCACAAAAATCCAAACCCTTATCCCGGAAAATCTCGTCGGTGGATGGGTGGGTAGGATGCATATGTAATGCTCGGTGCAAGGCGTGTAAGAGGGGAGAGACAGAAAAACAGCACAGCTGTTGATCAGCGAGGGGGAGATCCCGTGCTACCCGGTGGGTTGCCTGGCGATCCCTGGAAGCGCAGCGAGGCAACCGGATGTCTCAGCTGGAGCCCAACTTCTTTCAATCGACGAGATTTTTTCTCTTCTCCCCATCTCTTCTTGAAAATGGATGTCATGGATGCATCGTGAGACAGCAGCGGCGGGGGGAATACGACGGAATACAGCCCACCAACACACGTGTGTGTGCACCGCTGGGCTGCTAGGGCACTTGGCTAGCCTCCGCCGGGCTTAGCGCTCGGACTGCCGTGTCTCTGCCCCTGAAAGCCACCGGACCTAGGGCATCCACTAATACTGGCCCCCTTACAGTGAGCCTCACCACAGACATCCACCCCATGTGATAGTGGAGGCTCGAGGTTTTTAGGCTTTTCGCGCCATCAAGTGGCAATAGAATGGACTCGATCGACTCCCAAACCATCGCCTTCACACGAAACAAGCCTCTTTGGAAACTCTCCCGGTAACCATCCCTCCAAGCTTAATGCCACCAACCTCCAGCGCCACCGTCGCAGTCACGGTTTTTGCCTCAGCTGAGAACTTCCTGCACCCCCCATTGACCAAGAAGACGGCATCCCACCCCTCCATCAGCTCAGGCTTCAACACTGGGTGATGCTTACTGTACACTGTAGTCCGCCAACGCGGGCCAAGCCATCCAGGTGCAGCAGCCTCAATTCTAGGCTCGGCCCATCTTCAACCATATATCCCGGCGTAACCGAGACGTCCGAGTCAATGCTCCGCTCGTGTTGCCTTGCTGCCTTTCTCCATTCGTCCAGTTGCTCATGTTCCCCTCCTTATTCGTACTCTTCCATCTCCTGACAAGTTGCATGGATCGACCCGTCGCCTGCGTCTAGGTCCAAGCGAGCTGGGGCACGAGGCACGCGGTGCAGTGGAAGAACAAGTCAACAAGTAGAATAGCATGTTTCTTACATGGATGGAGAACCGACTTGCAGATCAATCCATGGAGATCATCGGTTCCAATAGGGTAGCCAACCATTTCACTGCAGTCGTCTACCATCGGGTATCTTTCGGGTTGATCCTGAGCTCCTGATCCACCGCAGCTTTCCATTGCTCAAGGTCGCAATGCAGCATTGAGCTACACGACTTGACGCTTTACCCCAAGGCTTCATGTATGCCATTGTGTACCTGTCGAGTCAGCTCCACGCCAGTCGTGGTTCCAGTCATGGCCCAAAGGACTTGTGGTGGCATCTTCACGAGGCTGTCCTTCAGTAACCCTCCCGAGTGCACAAGCTCACATCATCTCACAAACCAAAGACACTCCCAGATGAGATAACTGTCCTTGAGGACTGCTCATCATTCAAGTATTTCTTCTTTTTACTTATTTTCCCCAACCCAGCCTTGAAGCCAGCCTTGTACCTAATTCTCCTATTACCCCAAAGACATTGGGTTCACCCTTGCCGTCCAATCTTTTTAAAACGCAAAGGTCGGGAACGTAATGGTCGACTCTCGGAGCTTCTAGTTTCTGAGAATCTGAGTCAGTTCCCTAACCACAGCGTCGCCGACCTGCTTGGTCGTGGCGTTGCCACCCAGGTCCTTGCTGCGTAGCCCGCCGTCGAGGGCCACGCGCACAGCGTCCTCGACCGCCTTCGCCTCGGCGGGCAGGTTGAGCGAGTAGCGCAGCAGCATGGCCACGGAGAGGATCGTGCCAATGGGGTTGACGATGCCCTTGCCTGAGATGTCGGGGGCAGAGCCTGTGTTGGTACTCTAGTTAGCGTGACTGGACCGGTACTTTATTTTGAGGATTCGAGACATAAACTCATGACATACCGTGAATGGGCTCGTAGATGCCGTTGCACTTTCCCTTGCCGTCGGGGATACCGCTCAAGCTGGCGCTGGGAAGGAGGCCGATACTGCCAGGGATAACACTGGCCTCGTCGCTGATGATGTCGCCAAAGAGGTTGCTAGTGACGACGACGCCGTTGAGCCCGGTGGGGTTCTTGACCATGATCATGGCCGCGCTGTCAATGAGCTGATGCTCGACCTTGAGGTCGGGGAACTCCTTCTCAAACGTCTCCGTCATGACCTTGCGCCAGAGACGGCTAGTCGCCAGCACGTTGGCCTTGTCGAGAGACCAGACCTTCTTGTCGCCACGGCCACGGGCGAGGAAGCCGGCGAGGCGAGCGACGCGCTCAATCTCGGGGCGGGAGTAGGGCTCCATGTCCCAGGCGGTGCCGTCGCCGTCGCCGTCGTCCTCTTTGCGCTCGCCAAAGTAGATGCCGCCCGTCAACTCGCGGACGATGACGAAGTCGGTGCCGCGGCAGACCGAGGCCTTGAGGGGCGAGGCATCGACAAGAGACTCGGAGGCGAAGAAGCATGGGCGCAGGTTGCCGTAAGTGCCCATCTCCTTGCGGATTCTCAGCAGGCCCTGCTCCGGACGCACGGCGCCGGTGCCCCATTCAGGACCGCCAATGGAGCCGAGAAGGACGGCATCGGCGGCCTTGGCAGCGGCAAGGGTCTCGTCGGTGAGGGGGGTTCCATGGGCATCAATGGAACACTGGAGAATGATAAGATTGATGGGTCAATGGATTGTTCAGAGTATACGCAGGCCAGGGGTTGTTTGTCGCGTGCAGAAGGGCAAGGAACTTACACCACCCATCAGGTGCTCCTGAAGAATAAACTTGCCAGCGCTGGGCCTGTGCTCTTGAATTGTTTTCAAGACCTATTACAGCATCAGCAACCACCATTTCCAAGCCCGAATGCTCTTCTTTGCTTCATACCCGGATACCCTCGGCCACGACCTGCTCCAAGTTAGCACAGCGCTCAGCCGCCCAGCAACGCGCGTGGCACACACCTCGGGACCGCAGTGGTCACCGCCCAGAACGACAATCTTGTGTTCAGCCATTGTTTCCGTGTCGCAGGTGCTGCAATTAGTCGTCGAGGTCAGTCTGGAAGGTTGTTTGTTTGTGTTTGGTTTTGGGTTTCCTGTTTCTTGCTGCTTGGTGAAGAGCTGCCCCGCCTCGACATCCAACTTGTAACCCCACCTGCCGAGATCGGACCCCCGCCTCATCGCTGAGTGGGCGGCTCGGCCCTGGGCGGCTGGGACGGAAACTACCTAAATGAGACGAAACTTGACGGAGGTACGGGCGCAGCTATAGGGTAGGCTGATCTTGCTTTGTTCTTCGTCAAGGTTTTTCAAGCCTCAAGTCAGTACAACGCCAATAGATGCTGTTGAAGATGAATTGCATTAACAGGGCTCTTGCCTAGTCTACATGTTTATTAAATCACCTATGCATCAGACCGGCCCTGGCATTCTTGAATTCCAGTGCAATGTGGTTCCATCACGGCCCATCCATGGCTAGGCGGTGACAACTCCTCTGCTCTGATACGCTTATTGAGGGCTGACTGCGAAATCCTCTGCCCCTCATCTTGTGGAGCTTCGTTTACGACGCCTGCGACGACTAACCACCGCCCCTCAAAAACCACATCACCCAACTTACCATTAGCCACGTCGGCTGCATTGATGCCCATATGCGTCACCGCCTTTGGTTATTGGCTTGTAAGGCTGCGTCATCTGCCCCTTAGTGTAGTATTAGGGTATCATCTGGATGCATCTCGTACACTTTATCTCCTAATATGTGCGGCGGGAGCCTTCTTGTCTTTTTTGTTCTCATCATCATGGATCAAATATGTATTCAAAGTATTCCGACATTCTTCCTTTGCTCTTCGTTCATTTATTGGACTTATCCACGCTTATCGGAATGATCTGAATGGCTTGCTTGCTAGCGGCGACGGAGCACCCGTCCCATTGCCTCGTCCCGTGTCTCGCATCCGACCTCCCCGCATGTTCGGTGTGTTTGCGCAGAATGCGCAGATGTAGACTCGTGGGAGCGTTCGCCGGGTGATGTTGATGCATTTGCCATGAAGCCACATCTCGCAGGACTCACTGGAAGTGTGTTAGTTCAAACTCAGTTTGACTTCAGTCCGTCGTCAGAGGGACGTCCGAGAGGGGTTTTGTTGCGCATACCACTGGACCATGAAACCGTCTCCCTCCTCAGTTGCCTTCCGGTTACAGACGCATCGGATATCTTGTCTGTCTGTCAACAGGCTTGACTCTGTAAGGGTTGACGGCGAGATGGTGCCTGGACGAAAGGAGCCGAGGTTGTTGGTCTGCAGAAACCGCTGTGACCTCGCGTTTCCCAGGTTCGATCGCTTTTGGCGGTCCTCAATGACCTTTCGCAGCTCGCTCGCGGCATCTCCGACCTTGTCGTGATGCTCGTTCATGACAGTCTCGGCCTCGCTCTCCGTTTCGTGGTGGGACCCGCTGGCGCTATCATGGACCCAGCTGCTCGTGCTTCTATCACTGAAGCTTCGCCGCGAAGAGTGGAAGATGGAGCCGACGGGCCTGAGGGGGTCGGGAAGGGCAAATGACGCATTGAATGAGTTGTTTCGACTCGGGATGATGATGGGCTCATCATCGGTGGACGAGTCATCGTCCGACGATTCCAAGCCGTCCCTCCTGGGCCTTTCTCGAGAAATTCGTCGGTGGCTTACCGTTTCGTCTATGTCACGCTCACCATGCAGGATCGTTGTTTCGGCTCGAGCTCGTCCACGGGAATCGATCGTGAACCTGACGGATGTTCGAGTTCGAGGCTGTGGCGCCGCCTCTGGTATTGAAGCGAGGCCTGAGAGACGGTGTTGAGCCTTGAGTGGAGATGCTCTCCCTGAAGGGCGTGCCATGGGCCTCGCAGGCTCGACGCTGGATGCGCTGCTCGCCTGTGAGACCGGTCGGGCGGCGGGAGCTAGCTTCGGGAGCACTGGTCGGTTCTGAGTTCTCCGTCCTCGGTTCTCGCTCATGCTTCGAGTGAGGCCCGGTTTGTTGGATTTTACAGGGGAACTGGCAAATGCACGGTCTGGCAGCATACCGTTCCTCATGTCCTTAGCACTCGATGATCGGCGGAGCTCATCCCCAATTGGTGTCCTTGACCCCGACTCCGCGATTGCTGCTTCAGCTGACCCAGATGTCGTTATAGGGATGAAATTCGAATCCATGGCGGAGGGTTGAGGCTGGCTGAAGAGCAACCCAGGATCTACGACGTCTCCGTGCGCCATTATACCGAAAGGATCGTCCATGGAAGCAGCAAAGGCAGCAGACATGGCAGCGCTTGCGGCTAGTGTCGTTGGGTGCGATACGGAGGGCTTCGGGGCAAGCATGCGCTCTTGTCGAGGCATCTGGCCATTATCTCGATTTACAGACGGGTGCGGGGCGCTTGGGTCCTGGAACAGTTGTATTTCGCTGTTCCAGTCGAAAGATCCCGTATGACGATGCGTGTGGGCGGGGGTGGTCTGGAAAACATTTGACGGCGGCACGCTGAAGTCCAAATCCATGCCCATGGTTGAAGGATCCCAGAAGTTGGCGGCAGTACCAGCAGGGGCGGACATGGGATATCCAAACATGTCACCGGAGGCAGCCATCAGGGCAGCAATGTCATGCTGCTGCGAGCCCCCGGTAAAGTCAGGTTGGCCGAAGCTCTGATCATTTTGCATGTTGAGCTTTGGAGCAAGCTTGCGATCTCCTCTGCGGCCAGTCGGTGGAGGTGTCGCAGTTTGCGTGGGCTCCGGTTCGCTGACAGTACCCCTCCGTGGCTTCTTGGATGATGACCGGGGCTGCTTCGATGGGTCTGGACTCGGCAGATGATCCGGCTCGGCGGTGTATTCTTTGGGGACGTTTACTGAGTTCGGAGAAGATGCTAGACGGCGAGAAGCCTCAACCGGAGGCAATGGTAGGTTCGGATTAGGAGAGAAGTGATTCACATGGGTCGCAATCTCGGCCGCGAGACCCTCGGCAGAGAGCAGCCTCTTGTGGCGACTGACAGGTGTGGCCGGGTTGAAGTCGACAAAGGGACCCTGGGATCCCCGGAGGTTCCCCGGGGTCGAGTTGAAGACGGAGTAGTCCTCGGCGAAGCGCGGCGTCCAGCCCCCGGCGTCGGTAAAGGCCCCTTGGTTGAGCTTGGGAGTCTCGAAAATAGGGCTGGGGAAAACAGCGGAGGTCGGGGTTTGTTTAGGCGTTGGGGGACGAGGGTTCAGATCTGCGAGGCTGTGTGATAAATCGGTCAGCCTTGTGAACTGTGAAACGGGGGAGGATCAAGAGCTTCGAGGCGCCAAGGTAGGTCGGTGCGTAGCAGGTCGGCAGATAGGGCGGGAGGTAATCTTGCCTTGTAACCAGTTGATCTCCGCTCATAGCAGCGCTGATTATGTATCATACAGGCCAGATCGGATCCAGCACTGAGAGTGCAAAAATTCGGTTCACGGTGCGGTGGGAACCAATTCACGGGGTGCCTGGGCAAGTCGAAAAGCACCTCAACAGCAATGAAAGCACATGTAAGAAATCGAAGACCCGAAAGCGAGAGCGAGAGCCGTAGCGAGAGAAAGAGGTATGCAGTCGAGGATAGGACGGATGGATCAAGCGAAAGGGTGGTTGGGACAGGACGGATGGAGGTCTAGGATTTTCGGTAGTCGTGGGTCATTATCGAAGGTCGTAAACGATCATGGCAGAAGGAGGATCAACACAATAAAGTCTAGAACTGCATGGCAGAGGACAGCGGTCAGCTTTCTGTTGGCGGCGAGCCGGAGGAGTGCGAAAGAAGGGAGAGAATGAGTCGGGGTTGAGCGAGTGGGATCGGAGGACGGACCACGCAGGCCGGAGCCAAAAGAGGAGGGGCAGGGGGCAGGGAGAGGACGGGGCACAGGGAGAGGAGAGGAGAAGAGAGGAGAGGGAGACAAACGCAAAAAGGCACCGTTGCCCTGAATGAAAGGTAGTTGGCTGTAGATTTGCAAGGCGTGGAGTCGTGCCAAGGGAGGGAGAGAGAGAGAGAGAGAGAGAGAGAGAGAGAGAGAGAGAGAGAGAGAGAGACGCAGCCAGAGTAGGTAGACTTGTCTTTTTTGTTTGGGGTCTGACGGGCGACCAATGGACGAAGAGGAGGACAGGGAGGAGAGAAACGAGAGACCTCAGACCGAGGGCTGTGAATCGAAGCGACAGAAGCGACGAGATGATTGCCAAACAAGGCGGGCCCAAGGTAGTAAGACGGGCAACTAGTAACTTAGGTAACGCAGGTCACGCCGTCACGGTCTTGTCTGCTCGGTCTGGCGACTGGCGCTTTACTTGTTGAGAGCGAGAGTGTGTGTCGTGGGGCTCGGCGTCGTTAGTTTAGGCAGAAGAAGGGGCCCGGTCCATTAACTCGGTAAATTTTATGGTCCAGGACGGGAGGCTTGGAGATGGATTGGACGGAAGGCCGCGGTGGGTTTATCGGCGGGCCTGCTACACTTGGTACCTTTCATGCAGGTGCATAAGATGGGTGTAGTCAAAGGTATTACTGGAGAAGC
The DNA here is from genome assembly GCA_037954315.1 of Neonectria punicea. Classification (NCBI taxonomy): domain Eukaryota; kingdom Fungi; phylum Ascomycota; class Sordariomycetes; order Hypocreales; family Nectriaceae; genus Neonectria; species Neonectria punicea. The sequence continues at coordinate 5,121 of JAZAVJ010000462.1, read as the reverse complement.
AGAATAACAGGTTGTTCGTGGTTCATTGTTCGTCGGTTTGTTTTTTAGTCTGTTGGCGGGTTGTGTTTGTTTGGCTGTTGCCAGGCCAGTCAGATGTCGATGACGGAGAACAGTCCCGGATCCTTCTGGGTGAACAGGGCAACATCCGTCCTCAGCCGACTCGAGACAGCTCAGCGTTCACTTCACGCACAGGCGGGCACTGAGAGTTTACAGGCGCTGATAAACACAGGCTTCGAAAGGGCATAGCTAGGGGACAGGTGGCCCTTTGTCGACAATGGGGCTCATCCATTGATACCATGCTGCTCCATCCTGATAGAATAGACGGTGAGTAAGGGAGACAGACATTTGGAGATATCTTTGTGAGCCAGCCGCCACCAGTCTCACGGCTTCTACCGGTCGGTGCCCCCAGCTCGTTATTTGGGGGGTCGGGAGGCTCAGGTGGTACCCCGGGGCGCCCGTTTCCAGTGGAGGGTGCCGCCACTCCAGCGCCTCCAGCGGCCGTCTCGTAGCCAACCAACCGCTGGAAACTTTGCTTCCCAACTGGGATCGGCCCCCACCCGGAAGCTAGGTCCCCCAACCAGCGCCTCCACCGGACACGAGCAACGCCGCTTTTCGGGGCTCACCCGCCCCTTGCTTGCACAATCTAGACTAGGTCCTTACTTATGCATATGCGCCGTTTGGTGATACCGTTTAAAACCGACATCTCCCGATCGAGACCAAGTTTAGTCGCCATACTATACTCGAAGCACCTGGTTCATCGTTCTATCAACAATCGAAAGTCTCACAATTTACCGCAGTGGCAGCAACTTAGACAACCTGAAATGCGTCTCAAAGCTGAATCATCGTTGAATTGGCAGTTGTCGAAAATGACATGTCCATATTTTGCACAGCCATTACTAGGTACTGCCTGCACTCAGTCAAACGAGATTGAGTTTGCGAGCGGAGCTTGCCACGCTGTTCCCTGAGGAGCAAGGCAAATCTTCTTCTTTAACACGTGGCCATTTCCCGCGGACATGGACGATTTGACAACTTCCCAGAAGAGAGCGACCCTATTGCGAGAGATGTAATAACAGACAAAGCTCGATACACTCCAACAAGTAAGTCCACTGTATATTCATAAGAGCATATGTTGTTGTGAGCGTCTGCTCTGAGAAGTACAGGCGGGAAATGTGTATTTCGAGGGGGATTACTGGTGGTGCCATGATGGCCGCCTCTCCCGTATGAACTATAGGTGAACAACAGCAATTTGTTGCTCGAACCGCTCCTCAAAGCAAAAGACGTAGGGGCTGGGTTAGAATATTATCCAAGTCATTCCCAAAATGCAAAACTACCTAGCTATAATAAAGCTTGACGTCGAGTTTCGGAACGCTATTGGCAACGCCTGATACCCGGCGACTTTGAACGCTTTTGAGATAAAAGCGATCCGTCCAAGGGTATGATGAATCATAATGCTCCGGATGCTAAATACGTAAACCATCTCATGTTATTAGCCTTATTCTGTATTTATGAATTGTGATAGAGTTGCCTCAACTGGAGTTACATTGAGGTAATGACCGCACTTAAGATAATTAATTGAACGAGAGCCTTCTTAAAGACACATTTCATAGACTTGTTTTGACAAAAAGAAAGTCTCCTAGATCGAAATGCTCAGTCGAAGTACACATCGCTATAAATGCAACATAGCGGTGTAATGAGCCGATCGGAGAGGAGGGAGGAAAGCAGTAATACAGTGACTAGCTCGCTGGTAGGATGCTGGTCACCAGTGGTGAGTTCACAGATAGGTTCCAATTGATGGGTTGATTGACCTCTGGCTCTTTACAATCTCAGGTTAAGCCAGAGCCTCGCGAGTCTGGCGTGTCATAGGCGGCAGCTTGTTGGGGAGGTTTTGTACATTGTCTGGAGTTGAGCGATACTATCAGGCAATGTGTCCCAGTAAAGGACGAATAAAACAATAGAGCTTAAGGTGTACCAGAAGACCCTTCCCTGATATTATACTCCACTAAATTGCGATACGCAAACCATAGGGATTGTGCTTGGGGTGTCTTGGGCTCGGAGCGTTTCCAAAGATGAAGGACTGGGACAGGTCCAACCATTTCGTACCAGACTCACCATTGCCGCAGGCTCAGATTCTACGATTCGACTTAATTGACAAGCCAAAGCCATTCATTCGCTGCCAATTGGAGCAGAGTAGGGCTGTTGACCCTGGGTGAGGCAGTGTACATAGTTCATGTCTCATTGTCCAACTCTTGCGGGCATCGCACTTCTGTCTCAACACTCAACTCATCTTTAACTGTGGGAGAAAACACATCATGGCGGTAAAATCGAAGTGTCTATGAGTGTCATACTGCATCTAGTCAGTTGCATGCAAAGTGGCCATTACGCACACCTGAGTAGACGGAGAGTTCAGTTCGTCGATTCATCGATTGGTTGCCTCAAGTTCTCCGACTGGAATTCTCCGCGCTTGTCCTAACAAGTTTCTAAGACTGTGATATAGACTGCGAAGATAGAGTTCACTTATGCAGAAACTTTTCAGGTCTTGATATCATCGCTGTTCGTGAATGGCCTCACTTCTTGTTAGCAATAAGGACTCGCATAGAAGTTCACGGTGTATGCATCTCCGTTTCTCGCACCGGTAACCTGCCACCGTTTCAACCCGAAGCGCATAATATGGATAAATCCCATAACGGTCTCATGGAAGGAGTGGATCCACAAGGTCTAAAGAGGCGTTCTTGAGAGCAGCGCGAGAGCTAAGCCCGATCTGTTAACGACCGGACCTAGCAAAATGGCATCACCAGCGCGCTCACCTCGCAACCTCAGGGTTCCGTTGCCCGAGGGAGAAAGCGGGATAGACGACGACCAGTCGGGAGAGACGCGGGGACGTGAGAAGACGGGACCAACAGCCCAAAGCGGCTTGAACAGGGATCAACACACAGCTGAACCTGGCCTTAGGTAACGGTTAGTAAAGGCGAGGGAGGCAGTTGATGTGGGATGGTTCGCCTGGCGGTCCCGGAATCAGATGCACCAACGACCTGATAATGACGATGATGACGGTCATGTTCGACGATAAGCCCCTGGTGGGCTTACTCTCCTTCTCATTTTTGCTGGCTGCATTTGCTCATCGGGTGCAAACACCGGTCGATTCGAATTATCCTATGGCCATCGATTCACCCGGCAGACTGCTCTCGGTTTCCCCTGCATCGTCCGCATTGACGCGGAGCCAACCAACTGAAGCATCTCACTCAGCGAACGAATCGACGCCAGGTCTTTTCGAAACATGGCATGTCTCTTGCAGCTTTCTCAACGCTCGGCGCTTAACAAACCATTTGTTCCCATCTCATCAACAACCAAGATGCAAGATGTCACAGCAGATATTTAGATTTCATCACATACATTTTGACAGCTTCAGTACAAGCGAAATTACTTTGAGTGCTCCAATATCGAGTCCGACTTTCGTCATTCCGTTGCTCGTACGTCGAAAACATGTAAGGCGCGAAGTATCCGACGAAATCACCCCTCAACGCCTTTTCGTGTCGGACCAAGGAACAAAAAGCATCGTGGCCAACCTCCCGACGCTGGGGCTCCCACTAAAGGCGCCATGTGTTTTCGGAGCAGGGCACGGATAAGCGTGTGGATGCCCGCTTCCATCATCATGTTTCTCAATTCAGCATGTCCTAGCCTTGCTCATTAGCGACGCGGAGGAGGCCGGGATTCACTCGGCGAGACATCTCGGATCGATGTTTCTTCATGCCGTATCTCGAACGCAACGAAGCCTCTTTGGGAACAACTCTTCGCTTACATGTCTGTCCACGGCTTACCGAGCTCATCAATCGCCCTTCAGGCTTCCCTGCAGCGGAGAATTGACTTGCTTCCAGGATCGCATCATCATCCAAGTACGTACCTTTTTTGGTCCGGGGAGGGGCCAACAGTTTTCGCAATCTGTACCTGCATGTGGGTGTCAATGCAGCGCATCGGTCGCCTGCTAGGTCACGGACTGTCCGCATGAAGAGGGCATTTCGGAATGTGGCAACCGGCAAACTACTTGGGCTTCCACACTGACCACTTGTTGAGTTGCCCGGGAGAAGGCCTTCAGACCGTCCCTGGATAACGCATAAGGTCCCGGGGGAAACAAGCTCGGGGCGGCACAGTGATGTCTGGGCGTTTGCAGAGTTGACAGGCCGGGTAGGACCAGTGGGAGGAGAATCCGGGGACAAGGCCCGTCGCCAGGCCTCATTTCCGACGAGCTCTTTCGGGACTTTCTTTACTTTACCGAAGTAGATGGGTACTTATTCGTATACCGAAGCGATAAGGTAGCCAGATGAGCCTCATGAGGCCGAGAAGTTGACATTGGACGTCTATCAATGCACGATGCCTGCGAGCATCTCATGCCGCCTCATGGGATCACGCATTGATTGGCTGTCCCCTATTCTGTTAATAGCTCACTCCTTCCAAAGCGACGGTTTGTACGAAGAGTGTGTGGCACGACAGCCACTCCCGCACCCGTACCTGAGTTAGCTTGCGACCGGGGGTTTAAGTGCTTGCATTGGGAGGAGAAGGGCTGTTAGTTAGTTCTCTCCCCCCTTGCGAACCACCACATGCCGACAAGGCGGCGGAATGCGATTGGGTCTGCAGTGTGCGATTTGGTGTCGTATCTGGTCGACGTCGAGTCAACTCATGCGAGATGGTATCAAGCGTAGACTCAAACTCGTTGATGTTAAAGGACATGAAGAGCTGGATATTACGCTTTGGCGTACCTTGGCTTAACGAATTGCTGGTCTTCATCGCCAAAATACACCATGTTAATGAATGAATGGGCTAGTGTTCCATTCTCACTTCTTCTCTACTCCTCTAATTAGCCACTATCTACAGCTAACAACAACAACAACCGCCGCAGATCACCACCCACTTCACGAATGCCCTCATCCAGGAACCAACAACATTTCCCATTCCCACATCCCGGCAGAAAACAGACAGAAAGCTCCCCTCCCCTTCCCCTCCCCCAAAGAAACGCAACCCACCCCCACTAATACAATACAGCAACACCCACGGGCTGTCCACCGCGCCGCATGAATCTGGGAAATTAACCTAACCCTCCACACACATCACATCTCGGCGGCATACGCC
>JAZAVJ010000461.1:0-21136 GCA_037954315.1 Neonectria punicea | reverse complement strand
GGAGAGGGAGGAGAGGGAGGAGAGGGAGGAGAGGGAGGAGAGGGAGGAGAGGGAGGAGAGGGAGGAGAGGGAGGAGAGGGAGGAGAGGGAGGAGAGGGATCACAGCGCCGAGTTCGAGTCCGTCTGTCGAGTTCTTTCAAGGCCCTATGGCTCAGACTGATTTTGGACAGTCTGTCCCAGAACTCGGGGGGGTATTCCCAAGATGCCCAGGCTTCGAGTTCGACTTCGCTTCTCGTCTTGGTTTTCTTCGCTGGAGGGTCGATGTCGGCTCGCGAAGGCTCGTCGGCGCGCTGTCGCCTTCGATTCTGTGGTCTTGCCATAAGTGACCCATCGTTGAGAGTCAAGATGGGGCAAAGGTCGCCGTGTCGTGTTGGTCGTCTGCGTTTGAGCTGGGTGTGGGAGAAAGCTTTGATTGATTGGAGGTTATCCATGCGGGTCAGCGGCTAATTCCCCCGGCACGCTGCCAGCCTTTTCGCGCCGTCATGTGACTGGGACGACTTTGACCTGGGCCACTTCTGGCTCTTGTCCTACGATCAGAGGAGCAAGCTGGTGCTCGGCGAAACAAGAAACACCGGGATAGAAGGATGGCTCGGTGCAGGAAGTCGAGGTAGACTTAGTCGGCAGCTTTCGCGAATTTAGATTTTCTGTTGCATGCCCTCACACCATGTTCTGCGAGTACACGGAACCGTGCCTTAACGCTTCACTTGAGGTCCTTGCCACTGGTGGAGGACATGACTGTGCACCTTGGTTGCTACTCAACAAGTGTATCATGGGCGGTCTTCGTTTTAGGCTTTAGTATAAACGGTTCAATACCCGACTTCGTTATTCCCTCCATCATCAGTGGATAGACTGAAGTCGTCTCCGAATGAACCTTTGTCGTCATCGTCACTCCAGGGGAGGAAGAAAGTCGGTAGTTCAGTTCGCGCAACCATGCCATCTTAATTTGATCAGGTTGTATGCGTTTCACCATGAAACGATGTAAGGGAGTTAGTGGGGTGAAGTTGTCTTCCATCTATTATTAGAGATTGTTAGACGAAAATTGCTAAATTTAACACCGACTCCGTTTCAGGAGCCGCCCTCATTGCCAACATCTGCATTACAATTCAAGCAGGACAGCGTGGGCGCTTAGAACCAGAATCCGAGGTAGGTCCGTGTGGGGGACTATCCAGTAATATAGACAGACACCTTAGCCGCCGCAACTTGCACCGCACGCAAGAAGCCTAGCCTGCGAGGGACAACCGGAATGTCATCTCAATACCAACTCGCCCTGCCACGCTTGACAAGCGCCATCGCCTGCAACCCCTGGTTTTTATTTTTCGAGTTTGCAGTTTTCCTAACATAGCCAGCCGTGCCGTGTTAGGGCAATGCTAGTTTCGTTGCAAGAGACCAATTGAAAAGGGCGATGTTGATGAGCTGCTGAGGCATGTGCGTGCACGTGCTGCAGATTTAGCGCTGCACGTGATAACAGTACTTATCACTGGCCCCAAGTCATCCTTGGCTAGTGGAAATTCGCTCACAACCGGCGCCATCTCATTAAAGCGTCACGACTTGCGACCAGCATGGTACATCTGAGGTTTTCAAGGGCATTTTTCACACCAGGCAGGATCCAGCCAGTTCCTCTTCGTCGTTTCTTCAAGTCCAATGCAGCTCGCTGTCGCAACTTCCACATGCCAGCACAGACATACAAATGCGATATCGATGCCGAGCCACTACACCGGTATCAACCAGGAGGTTACCATCCTCTCGGGCTAGGCGACGTTCTAAAGGATGGTCGATACAAGATTCTGCACAAGCTAGGCTGGGGTAGCTATTCCACCACGTGGGCTGCAAAAGACCAAAGGTATGCCTATCTATACTAACTAGAATATGAAACCCTCTTTGCTAACTCTCGTGTAGCGAAGACCAATATATCGCTATCAAGGTTTCAGTTTCAGACATTGAGCATACACATGAGCTTGAGATCTTACGGGCAATATCCGCCCTTCCAAGACGCCATCCCGGGTGGTCCTATCTGAATCACATATTGGACCATTTTACTGTGGTCGGTCCTAATGGAGCCCATGACTGTTTCGTGCTTGAACTCGTCGGTCCCAGCGTGGCCGATGTTGTTGCATCACATTACAGGGATAACAGGCTTCCGGCGAAGCTTGCCAAAGTCTTTGCTAACCAGGCCCTGCAAGGACTTGATTTCCTCGCATCCCACGACATTGGCCATGGGGGTAAATTGATCCGCCACCCATGGATGCCTTCTCTGCGTCCTGCTGACTCGAATTCTAGATCTTCACACCCGAAACTTGGCCATCACAATACCCGACCTGAATTCCCTGGACGAAAGACACTTTTTCGATAGGCTTGGGGAGCCTCAAACTGGTCCAGTGAGCAGACCAGATGGGAAGCCTTTAGCGCGCAATGTCCCATCCCATGTCGTTCGGCCCGCTCCATTCCGGAAAAGAGACATATTACTGTCCTCTCCATCAGTCAAAATCATCGATTTCGGAGAGGCGTTCTTCAACAACAACGCCCCGAACACACTGCATACCCCTTTGCCTATACGAGCACCAGAGGTCATCTTCGGAGACGTATTGGATCATCGAGTGGACCTGTGGAGCGCTGGATGCCTGGTAAAGCCTCCGATTGCATTCCTATCTAGACGACAGAGCTAACCGATGTAGCTTTTTGAACTCGTCACCGGCCAACCTCCCTTCGATATCATCATGTTAACCCTGCCGGTCCTTGTTCAACAAATGATGGGGTTCGCCACTGACGGGCTACCATCACGGTGGCGGGACAAATGGCAAGCAATGCAAAAGGATCTGCCTGACGAAGACCACAGCTATACACTTCAGGAATGGCTGGCAGAGGTCTACTTCGACGACGATAAACACGCCGAATTCACGAGGGAGGACATTGTGAGTGTGGGTAAACTGATCGAAAGCATGTTGAAGTTTGAGCCGTCTCTTAGGGCCGCGGCAAGCGATACTCTTGCTGACGCTTGGCTCAACCGAGGATAAGCTATGTCAATACTGATCTCGGAAGAATGCCCTCTGGGGTTATGGGTGTTGCAGACTTGTATCACATGTAGCTAGTTAAGAAAAGAAAACGGACAGAGAATCAGGGAACCATAAGTTATTTGCAGCGAGGAACCGCTAATCATCATATAGCTCAGGTCCCCATGCTAGAAAGAGGTTATCATCGGATCGTTCCTTAGCTACCATTCAGTTTCAGAAGAAGCTAGGTAAAAGGCCAGGGCGGTGACTCAGAAAGAATGCTACATGGAGAAATCAGGGTTAATGAGAAGATCATGATTCTGCCTTTGTATCTTGTATAATGGTAGAAGACCCTTCGGTTTCCTTGGTAAAAGCATGGCCAGCGGGATTCTTTGTAAAATCATATCCATCAGACATTTCAGATCCGGCACTTTTTAGTTCATCATTATCATGATTTAACAGCGTCCCCAAAGTAAGAGAAGTTATCAAAGGTAGCGGCGACTTACCCTCACTCCTGCCTCTTTGAATTTCTCTCCTCATGCCCCTCCAGTTTAGCTGCATTTGCCAGGACCCACGACCTTACTCGAGACCTCTCCCTGCATTCTTCTAGGTCTGGGTCCTCCCTCTGATCGTCGATTTGTTATTTCGATATCTCATCCTCGTTTTGCCCTGCCTAGGATTCTGTCTTCCTAGACCGCTTAGTAGGGCTTGGGCTTCGTGATCCTCCACCGCCGTACAAGCCGTTTCGCTGTACGCGATCCATTTGTACTACACTAGTAACCTAAGCCGGACATCCACTGGCGTCACTGGCGGGCTGCGTGATCGCAAGCTTCCGCCTATCACCTCAAAGAATAAAATCCTTGATGCAGGCAAAGACGGTAAGAGCTGTCACATTGCATTGGCTGTCACAAGGTTCCCCCACATGACAAGCTTCCTAGGCCCGATGGTCTTACAAAGGTTGACCAATTTGACCTCTCTCAACAACCTAGCTACGAACCTTGATGCCCTCAACAACCTAAGTCATCCTAGATGACACGTTTCCCTTCCTTTCTCATCACTCTAGATGACACGATTCCTATCCCTTCCTACGGACCAAATCATGTATTTAAAGAGCTTCCTTTCCCGCTAGGATAGATAGAAATCAAGAGCTTTTACCCAATTGATCCCGGCCTTTGGATGTGATATCGAGTGTCGACAGCACAAACAACCATCTGTGCCCATGAACAATGATCCCTGGAACGAAGCCCAGACGAGACAAAACGGCGTCTACTTGCGTGGCATGTCTTACAGTCGTGGAATTCCTCTTCCTCGTCGCCATCCTCAATTTCGTATAAGTCCTTGACATTACCCAACCCTCCTGCAGTCTTGCCTTCTATCGCAATCCAACGTTCTATAAGCAATATCGTATTTTTCAGCTTCTCTACTACTAGTCCGTCTCGCTTGAACAACTACCACACTGAAGTGAGCAGGCACTGGGTATAACTACTGTGTAATGGGTATCATAAAGTCGTTACATATCGGCAACCGAATTGCCTCTATCGCCAGGCTTCTCCGCATCCACAACATTCTCCCCCACCGAGGCGTTCTGTACAGCCAAGGGACCTTGCACCATCAAGGGATATTGAGCTGCCACGGGACTCTGCACAACCAAGGCATTTTCCAATAGCCAGTCTTGATACACCGTTTTCATCCAAATACCCAGATATCGTAAGAAAGTAGCAACCTTATAGCAGCCGACGAGAGTTCTGGTGTCTCCAATTGAACAAGCTTCAATCAGGTCTATTCCATCAACTCGATCTCTGACGAAGTAAAGTTTCCAGTCTCCTCCACAGACGTATATCACAGGAATAGTGACGCCGATTACAAGCGTGGAGTTGGACGTACATGCTAACGACCGCAACCGCTTAAGATGGCCCAAGGTCCAAACTGAGAGTTGAGCCTCTGCTTCTTTGCTGGAGCTAGCGGGTGTCTTGGTTTCAATGTTGACGGCAATAGGTCGGTCTCGAACTGGTTCGTAGGATGTATGGTTAATAGAGTTAGATTTGTTGGCATCGTTCCGCCGTCTCGCTGTGCGCATCATGCCATCTCCAGCTAGAGCGATGCAAAAGTCGACCATCTTGGACTGCATGTCGACACCGGCTTCAAGGCCTGGAACGTAGGGCTTGTCGATGGCGGCGCGAGTAACATCGTAATGTCTAACGTGACCGGCGAAACATTTGAAGACAAAATTCAGCAATGGTTCATGCACTCGAGCGTTCCATGCCGGTTCTGAAAAGTTTTCGCGTTTGCACTCCTTGGTGTTGGCAACCACCTCGTTGAAGATCTCCAACTCCCGAGCCGCATCCCACGTCTGAAGTCCCTGTTCGGTCGCCCATTGTTGTGCGTCGTAGAAGCTTGCGTCCGAGAATCCCATGTCGATTGGCGTCAACGCCGACACGAAGTCGTCCTTCACTGACAGGGGGACGATGTTTTTTCCGTGGCCGCAAACCATCCTCACATGACCAAAGAGCGCTGCCACATCAGAAGGCAGCTTATCAAATGAATCTAATTCTGATGGGTTGACAGGCTTCTCCCCGAATCGCAAGTCCGAAACGCCTTTAACGGGACTTCTGGAGCCTCGAGACCTGCCCGCGCCCGTGGTTCCTGCATGTGTGGATCTTGTTGATTTCGTAATAGAGCTTGTGCTTTTAAGAGACGGCGTGCCTTCGGTAATCGGTTGCGGGCGGTGACTAAGAGTTTCCGGTGCGCCAAGTTTCCGACGCTTGGAGGTAGGCTTGGGGGTTTTGTCAATGTCGTTGACGATGTGCACGTCGCTAGGCGGAGGAGAAGAGTGATTCATGATGTCGTCGACGGAGTCAAGCTTGCCTCCTGGCACGATCGCTGTCGGCCGGCTGTGCGGTTGGTGCGTCTGCGCTATCCAGGCTTCGATGCGCTCGCGTTTCATGCTCGCTGCGGACGGTTGAGTCGTGTCTCGTTGGGGTCTAATTGTTTCTTTTAACGATAGATGGGACTCGGGTGAAATGAGTGTGAGGAGGGGATTATGTGACGTGGCTCTTGTGAAATTGCGACCGGGCGGCTTAACTTGTCTAGTTGGCCCGACAACACGTGCTCCAGAACAGCAACAGTTCTAATTGGTAGAATCAACTCTACCCCCTGCAAAGTGGGGCGGAATACATCAACTCTACTAAAGTTTGATTTTGGTATGTCTACGTAGGCCAGTAGCTTGCTGATCAGCAGCAACCATAGCGACGTAACAGAGACGAATGCTCCAATACATACTTCTTTTGCCGCTTCATCGGCTTAACAAATGAACCACCATAGTCAAACCCCATTGTCAAGATGCCATCCAAAGGGAAGTTCGGCCTGTGGACTGATCGGTGCCGGTTTGTCTGCATACCAGTCCACATTGGTGTCAAGCCAACGAAGGGTTGACCAGCGAAGGGGTGGCCAGCGAAGGGGTGGCCGGTGGAGAAACGACCACTGAAGCACACCAATGTCTGAGGAAACTAGCAAAGAAAAGCAAGCAGGAGCAGGGGCCTTAGACTGTCTCGGCTACCAACATGCCACAACGCCGTCTCTTCCACCCGGGCAATATGTTTCATGGGGTTCCTGCCCCTTCAACCTGCCTGGCCTATAACACGCCCGACTACCTGCAGTCTATTCTCGCGTTGCTGGACAAGCTGCCTTACGTCTAATTCTTGCCCTAACTGTACGGCAACATTGATGGTCTGCTCTGCGATTTTGCAAACATCATGCAGCTCCGCAGGTACCCGGCGAACTTCAAGGAGACGATCACAGATGTCCTCCGGAAGCCAGGCAAAGACGATTATACCCAGCCGAAAGCGGAAGACGGTACTCGTACTCAGCACCGTCCAGCGGGAAGGGAGCAGTAGCAACGGCCGGCGCACTGCTCACCACGCACGACTCGGCTAGCCCCGAGCCAGGTTCCTGGCTTCCAACACCTTCCAGGTGCAACACTCGGGGCCGGCGAATATTACGGCACGCAAATATAATATAATGGCTTCAGGGAAGAATCCAGCAGCGTAAGAAGCACACCAAGTTGCAAACTATACCTTTAATCTCTATCATATCTACGAACACTGAAAACTAGCGAAAGAGGGACAGAAGTGGCGAAAACTTTAGAAAAAGATAGCGCACTTTCACTAAAGCTAACTATAAGGTCTATTAAGCCTATAATGCGGATATATATATATAGCTGCGCTATAAAGGGTATATATTCGAGTTTAAGTCTACTAAGAATAGATAGCTACTCTTACCTAAGGATATTATACTAACGCCTCCCTTCTACTAACTAGCTATTGCTAACTATAAAGATAGATAAAGGTTTTCCTAGCCTTAGTCTAAGTAACTACTAAGGATATAATCTATTTATAAAAGAGCGAAAAGGAGCTATTAGGAAACATTTAGTAAGGCTACCTTTCGAATTCATCCAGTTCAGTTTACTCTTGTTGTCTAAACGTCTATTGTGTGTTATTAATTTGGTTCCAGTTGACTCGGAGTCGCAGTGTTAGTACCTCTGTTTTAGCCTCAACTCTGTGCCCAAGGCGGTTCAAGAGAGGCATAACGCGACGATGTTACGCGGCAGGCTATGCTTGGCCTGGCATCGGGACCTAGCGCACCGCCCTCTTCGGCTCTACTTACTCCCGTTCCCGGAGTGTGGGAAGTCTCGATTCTATCTTGATCTATGCTATGGACTTCTTTAAGTACCTTTGCGCGGGCTTCCTTGGGGGCCATTTACGTGGGCGCCCATTTCGTGGCTGCCCTTTTAGTGGGTGCTCTTTCAGTGGCTCTTTTAGTGGCTCTTTCTATGGGAGGCCCTTTACATAGCCGCGACTACCTTTCTAGCAGAGCACCCTTCCTGTTACGGCCTGGTCCGTCGGGAACAGCGATAGGCTTAAATGCTCAGTTAGTGTGCCCAGTAATTGCCGCAATAGCGATTATTGACCAATCTTTTGCCCAATGGTACAGCGGTCTAGCACAACCGTTACACTTCCATGGGCCACCTTCAATAGGCAACTCGTGTTCCCTACAGGTTACTAAGGCACTGAAGTACCGCTATGCCTAAAGTATACTAGAGCGCTATTTGCGCGCGCTCTTGTCCTGTGCCTGAGCACGCTTGCGTAAGTACCCTTCCTTTTCCGGGATCCTAGGGCTAGGACACTATTCTGCAGGACACTGGCACCCTTCTGTGGGCCGTCCCGTCGGAACCTCTTCGTAGATCTACTACCCAGCTTATATACGTTTATAATATCCAAGCCATACTCCATACTATACACTCACATAAACTTTGCTATGGCCGATAAGCAGCTTTCAGATGTCACTAGACGTTTGGCGCTCACGACCTCGATGTCAAAATGGGTGAACGTGCATGCAAGGCACACAAACATATCATGTTACAATATTGTAGATGGTTACCTCAACGGGACAAGCACATAGCAAGAAACGTTATGATACAATTACCTCAAAGGCAAGGCACACCCCATTGTATTCACCGTCATCCAGCGTAAGTCCTCCCAAGTATCGTTAACTAAAGGTAGCAGCCGCCTTTGCCTCCGCCCTGACTTGGTTCCTCTGTAGAAGAAAGCTCGTACTAGAATTTGTTATCGCTTGAACGCAGCTGGAGGCAACTATTCGAGCCGGGATAATAAATCTTACATAGTTTTGTAATGTTGGGTCATAAGAACAATCCGAGCTAGACGTAGACAGTACCTATCTACGTGCCGGCTTGGGCGTAGCGGAGACTTTTTAAGGGGTTCCATATAAGGCTCCTTAGAGGGCTCCTCGGAGTGTGTCTTGGAGGGCTCAACGCGGGGGCGGAAGACGATTCGGGCGACTGAGCATGACTCCGGCTCCCCTCCTCCGGGACAAGGCTGCATTACTGGGAGTGGCTGCGGTGGGAGCAGGCAAGCTGGTAGGATCGGCTAGAGCTAGATGAGCTTTGATGCGGCGAATGAAGGGAATGCCATTTTCCTCGTTACCAGACTCATAGACGCTGTCAGGGAGGTCGAGATCTGCTTGCCGAGTTCCCGCATAGCTAGGTAGGCTGACAGCCAAGCAGGCGAGTGAAAGGAGGATGAAGGCCTTCATGGAAACGGCGGTCGCGAGTGTGTATTGAAGGCGCGGAGGGTCGGAAATGGAACATCGAACAATGTGCTGATATCTCTACAGTAGGAGCGAAGCATCCCTTTTATAACCCTTTGTTCGAACCTGTAACAAATTTGGATTGCTATCTAGAGACATCATATGGCTACGGCGGTTGCCCGTACAGTTGGCTTTTGCATTATGCATGTGCATGTCGAACTTTGCACGAGGGCTCAGGTCTACCATTAGGATGCATAAGATTTTTCGTGAACCCGGGGAGATAACCTTGTTTATGAGGGCCCAAACCTTTCAACTTTCTGCTCGAATTACGGACTACCACTCTCTGCAGTTTATTAATGCCACTACACTCAAGGGGCTGTCTTTTGGCGAACTGAACTGAGCCGTTCATCTACGCCCCGCGTGAGCCTTGCCGGTGCAAAGGTAAACGCTGGCGGAATTATCCCTTCAGGCGGGATAACTTTTCAGTTGCATGCTGCTGCAAAACTTATTGTTTGTTGGATGGAGTTGGACTCGCAACCAAAACCGGGCACTGCCGTTGGGTAGATCTGGCGATACCGCCCCACCCGCAGGCAAAAGTCAGTTTCTTGGACCTCCAGCTGTGAGCCCTACAGCGAAGCAGACATAATGAACGTTTGCAGTGCACCCGATCGCGAGGGAAATAATTGGTAGGAAGTGTCGGCAATTCAACTGAGTGCGTGGTCGCGGAGATCCATGTGTGCAGCTTGCAATGAGGGAAGAAGGTTGCTTGTTCAATTTCTAAGAGCGCCCTACGCTACGCTATTTAAAGACTAGAAAAATAACCCTTTTCCTGGGGCAGACCTCTCCACTTGATCCCCAACACAATTGTTAGCGAAAGCTTTGATCGTATTTTTTTTCTTCTTTAAATGTGGCGTGGGCATTGAGGTTTGTAATATATCTTACTTTCCATTATCACGTTGGCGATGCTTCCATGCTTGTGCGGTGTGTTTCCTCGACGCCGCAGTATTCATCATCCTTGAACCATTCTCTAGTGTGGTTCCGCGATAGAATTAGATTACAGCGAAATGAAGGAGCATCGCCCAGGGAGTGCTAAAGCCGTTCACAATGGCTGACAAGGCCGTCCCTTCATTGTGACGGCGCCCGGTTCATTGTTGCTGTGGGGGGCCTTTTTGTTGTAGAAAGTAGTTAGGTTTGATGGTGAAGAAGCATGAATTTCTCCAGCTAAAGTTAGGTGGGTGATGAGTCATCCGTTGAGTCCTCGGCTAAATAATCTACCGATCAGTCAGACAGCTCATCAGTCAGCTTCAGTCAGCTGACTTATCTTAGGTGATCCAATGGAGCCGCCCGATCCGCGTCGAGATCAACCACTCTGCTACGTAACAGTTACAGCACTTATCTTAGTTGGCAGGATGAATGGTGTAGGAGTCAGAACAATGACCAAGGGCTATCCTAGTCTACTTAGTATGTTTTCTGTTCCCTGCGAAAGTAGTTTACTTACGTGCATAGAGCATGGTGTTATTTACGAACGTGGTGGGTGTCTGAGATAATAACTTATTAGAGCGATAGTGCATAGAGTCATTATTGATGTGTTGCGCTTTCTATGCAATCGGTGGAGTTGGGGCCGGGAGTTGATACGATCCTGTGTGTAAATACATTGTGAAAAAATGCGTCACGCCTGTGACGCACTGTCACTGTACTAGCATTGAGAGGCTGGGACTTCTAGCACTTTCTGGTAGAATAGTTGGCAGCTGCCGACAGCTGCCAACTGACTGATCCCAGTATATTTAAATTGTTCTTTTTTCCTTCTCACTTTTTCTTTCCCTTCTTTCCTCCTTCACACCAACACTGCACCACCCTCCCACGAGTAAGTTCTTTTCAACGCCTGGCCCACAAACAAGACATGACCATGTGTTAAGAAATGACTCGGACAGACCAATATTCAAGATTTCGCAACAATGGCACCCCGTCGCCGTCGCAACCAGACCTCCTCCTCCTCCGCCGGCCAAGGCCTCCCCCTTCATAATGTGCCTGCTCCCGCGCCTTTCACCACGTCTACCACCGCGCCGCCTGCTCCCACTGCCCCCCCTGCGCCGAGCCCGAATGTGGCTCCTGGCTCGCTGCCGCTGACCCCAAGTCAACAAATGGTCGACGTTCTCTATAGTGCGGCTGGGCCAATGCCTCTTGGCACCGATCCTCGCATTGTTTAGCAGTAAGCATCTTCTTTACGTTTTTAAACATTTACCCATATTAACCAAGTGTAGAACACAAGAGGAGCGGGACGAGCTACGAGAGCTCCGTGCCTTTGCTCAGAGAACCCCCCTGGCACGATTTGGCGATCAATATGGCTGGATGGTTCAGATTGTCGTCGATGCCCTAGGGTATTTTGGAATCGCGCTTGGTGGATTCTTTTCACAGCAGTATTTTCAGGACAAGTCCTCTAAGAAGCAGTGAGACTAAGTGATTAGTACTTAATGTAATAGTTAATATAGTAGCTAGCATAAATAAACGGTTTATATAGTGGTTTCTTATTCTCTTAAAGTTATATAAATTAAAGAATACTAAGATTATAATATTACCTAAATAGCCCTAGTAATTTTATTATAATTACCCTACTTTTAGGTAAATATATATAAAGAGCTAAATATATAAGTTAGGTAAATTCTTTAGAAAGTATTATAAAAAGTTTAAAAGAAGCTAACTTATTAATAAGGTTTAGCTACTTTTAATTTTTAATATTTTTATTTTTTTAAAAGATAAAATATAATAAGATTTAGAGTTAGTATTATAGCCTAGGTTAGGACTAGGTAGTTATAATTAGTAGAATTATAATATACTTACTTTTTTCCTCCTATTATATAAAGAGTATATTACTAAGGATTATACTTATAATCCTAAATCTTTATAATCTAGAATTGTTATAATCCTATATACCTTATAATTATATATAATTATGTAAGTATATATATAGTCCCTTAGTATAATAGATATAATAGCCTTACTAGCTATTAATATACTTAGTTATATTAAATCTACTATTCTATTATTACTAGATTATAACCTATATTACTCACTCTAATATTCTAATCTATTTAATTATAAATACTATATTTAGATCTACCTTATACCTTTAGGCTAGACCTAACTATTATATATTAATAGCTCTTATTTAGTATTTTACTATATTAACCTAAGTAATAACTTAAATTATTTATTATAGCTCTAAATACCCTATTATCTAGATCCTTTATAGCTAAAGGTAAAGCTACTACTAAGATTAACTATAATAAAGATAATAATATAAATATTAATAAGGAAGAAAAGTATCTTAATTAGCTATTATAGTTATTACTTTAGTATCCTTCCTTAAGTACCTAAATATTACTATCTCTAATAGATAGTCTAAACTATTATACTTATCTAGCTTTATATTATATACTAATACTAGGGATATTTATTTATTATATATAGAACTAGTATTAGATATAATTATCTTCTTCCTATTATAAAGAGAGCTATATACCTAGTTCTTTATTCTAAAGTCTTAAGGTTTCTAATTAAGGTTATAAGTCTAGAATTTCTACTTTAACTATAGGTTGCTTATAGAACTCTCTCTTCCTAACTATTATAATAATCTTACTAATAGAGTCCTCCTAAGGCCTTCCTTCTAAGATAAGTTTCTAGGGTTTAAACCTTTCCCTTATTATACCTTTATTTCTTTAGTAATTATCTTATATACTATACTAAGGTTTCTTTATATAGATACTATCTTTTATAGTCTTATATTATTAAGTATTAGGTAAAGGTTTAATAGTATTAAGATTATTAGTACTTATAGTTTTATAGGCTCCTTTAGTTATAGCTACTATCTTTATATAGATAGCAATCTATAGAGTTTTATACTAATAATTAATAGATTAAATATTCTTACCTTTTAGTATAAGCTTATACCTTTATTTAGTCTTAGGCTTTTAATACTTACTTTTAAAATATTCTAAACTTTTATAATTTTAGTACTTTACTTATAAGTAATCTTATTATATAGCTCTTAATTCTATAGAGCTTAAACTTATTCTATAGGATATAAGTATATTATATTTCTTACTAATATTAGTATTAAAATAGGGTTTATTTCTATAGTTCTATCTATAGATTAAGTTCTTTATTTTTTATTATATAAACTATTAATTATTAATTTAGACTACTTTATTAATATACTCTACTAAGGTTAATAATCTATTATTTTTAAAGAGTTTATCCTAAACTATTTCTTTAAGTCTATTAAAAAAGAAGGATATTAATATATCTTAATCCTATATTAATTTAGAAACTATCTATTAGAATTCTATAGTATACTTTAAAGTTAACTTAGTTTACTTAAGTATCTTAATATATTATTTAGTATATCCTTTCTTATTAATAGTTCTAAATAACTAGTAAAAGGCTTATTTAAATACTTTATAATTATTATATATTATATAGATTTATATAGAAAGCTTAGTAAGGGGGGTAGTATAGTATTCCCTTATAATAGGTTTAAATTATTATTCTATACTTTCCTTAAGTCTTCCTATAGTATACTAAACCTTTCCTTACTCTTAATTAAACTATATTAGAAATTAAGTAATATAAGCTCTTATCTAAGTTAAGAATATTTATAGTTTACTTAGTATTCTATTAAAGAGTTCTAATAGTAAGGGTTTAAGAACTTCTCTTATATCCTTACTATTAGTAGTTATAATTATAAGAGCTATAATATTTTATACTTTATTATAGTAATATATAGTTTACTCTACTTAAATTTATATTATATAGTTAATTAATATATATAAGTTCTTAAGTATAGTTATAAAGTTTATAACTTATTTATAAAGTATTTTAACTTCTTTATTATTATTATTTTCTTCTTTATTATTAGATATATTAGTATCTATAATAAGGGATAGTATTATAAAGGTAATAAGGTTAGTACTATTATTATTATTTATTAGAGTTACTTAAGTAATTATTTTAATAGTTTAATATTACTTAGGTTAATATAATAATATACTAAATAAGAGCTATTAATATATAATAATTAGGTTTAACCTAGGAGTATAGGGTAGGTCTAGGTATAAAGTATATAATTAAGTAGATTAAGATATTATAGTAAGTAATATAGGTTATAGTCTAGTAATAGTAAAATAGTAGATTTAATATAACTAAGTATATTAATAGCTAAAAAGCTTAAAGCTTTTATTTAATATATTAAAGGAATATATATATACTATAGTCTTAGTATAGTTAAATAGTATTAAATAGTGCTTATTTAATATATATATATTAGTTAATATTAAACTATATTAAATAGAGCCTATTTAATATATATATATAGTTCTATATAATAAGAAGGAAAAAGTAAGTACTAAGATAATTCTACTAGTTATAACTACTTAATCCTAACCTAGGCTATAATACTATATAAAAACTAAGGTATAATATTATAAACTATATAAAGAGCTATAACCCTTATTAGTTACTAAGTAATTATAGGACTTTATTACTATAGATTTTATTATAAAACTATTCCTATTAAAGAACCTAGCTATTAATACCCTTTATAATAGTATTCTTATTATTATAAATAGACTTATAAAACTTTCCTATTTTATACTATATTAGGAATTAATAAATATAGAGTAATTTGCCTATATCTTTCTATAAA
Source organism: Neonectria punicea (assembly GCA_037954315.1). Lineage (NCBI taxonomy): Eukaryota > Fungi > Ascomycota > Sordariomycetes > Hypocreales > Nectriaceae > Neonectria > Neonectria punicea. The sequence continues at coordinate 6,346 of JAZAVJ010000461.1, read as the reverse complement.
GTATTATTAATACTTATAAGCTCCTATTAAAGATTCTCTCTAATAGGGGATTACTATTTACTTCTAAGTTCTAGCAAGTATTAATAAGCTACTTAAGACTAAACTACTAACTTATAACTACCTTCTAAGCATAAGTTAATAGGTAAATAGAAAGGATAAATTAAGTCTTAGAATAGTATCTATAATACTATATTAATTATAAATAAATAGATTAAGTTAAGAAGCTAGCTATTATATAGCTTAGCTATAATACTACCATCTATAAAAGCATAAAGATTATACTATCCTATATAAACTTTAGATTTACTCTAAATACTTATTAAGTTAAAAGAAATAGTAAAATAATTACTTTAAAAGCTATTCTAATATTAGAAAAATTAAAAAATCTATATAAAGAAATAAAGACTAAGCTTAAATTTATATATAATTAGATAAGAAAATACTATAATAAGAAAAGAATAAAGGGATTATCCTTTTAGAAAGGAGATATAATCTACCTTATAATAAAAAACATTAAAATAAAGCAATAAAATAAAAAAACTAAACTATAAATTCATTAGACCCTATAAAATTATTAAAGAAATCTTAGAAAAGAACTATTAGTTAGACTTACTATTAAAAGTTAAACTTTACCTAATTTTCTATATCTTATTTCTTAAGATTATAAAAGATATAATCTATACTAAGTTTAGTAGTAAATATAAAACTAAGGTTAAAGGACTTAAGGAATATACTATTAAAACTATTATAGAAACTAGATAAGTAAATAGTAAAATAAAGTACTTTATTAAATAGAAAGACTATCCTAAGAGTAAGAGTATATAGGAACTAGCTAAAAACCTTACCTATATATAGTACCTCCTAAAGGATTTCTATTAATACTAGAAGAAAGAAGTAAAGGATTAATTAAAGGACTTATATTACTAAAAATATTACTAAGACCTAAAGCAAACTAATCTATATTATTAGAAACCTAAGTAGACTATAAGTCCTAGATAATAGACTATTCTTAAGTGTCTAGAGTATTTAGTAGACTATCCTTCTCTTCTAAACTATATAAACTATAATATACTAGCTTAGAATATTTTAACTTTACCTTAGCCTAGGTTTTTTATAAATATAATAAATAACTAGTAGCTAATACTATATAAGCTTATAAGGTAGCTAACTCTTTATAAAGCCTAAGGAGATCCTTACTAGCTACTTTCTCTTTAGTATTTAATTTCTTTTATTATTTAATAAGCCTACTTACTATATAAAAGATTAGTAAAAGTAAAGCATTAGGAAAATACTATAATATATAGGATAAAGCTACCCTTATACTATTATAGGATTTCTTTAGGCTAATATACCTTATATAATATATAGAGTTATTAAGTATTAAGTAGGGTTACTTACTCTTAAAACACTAAGTATAAAGTATATTAGTAGGATAGGCAAAAGATAAAATAATAGCTAATAAGGCTTTGCATTCCTTATTTTTATATATAGTAGTCTTTAAGATATAATCTAATATTTTATTAGTATACTATTATGAATATTTAGGAAGAAAAGATTAACTAACTAAGAGAAATATAGAGTATACTTACTTAAGTAGCCTTAAGGATAAGACTAATAAGAGAAAGATATTATATTATAGCCTAGATTAGACTAAGCAATTATAATTAGTAGAACTATAATAATACTTACTTTTTCCTTTCTAACTAATATAAGGAGTGATAATAGCTAGAGTAATAGTACTCTAAGAGTATAATACTCTTAGGAGTAATATACTCCTAGGAACTAGTGCTCCCAGTCCTATATATAGTATAGCACTTTTATAAATAAGTAGCTTTACTAGCTATTAACACACTTAATTATATTAAATTTACTATTTTACTATTACTAGACTATAATCTATATTACTTATTATAATATCCTAATCTACTTAATTATATACCTTATGCTTAGACTTACCCTATACCCCTAGGTTAGACCTAATTATTATATTTATAACTAGATCTAGGACTTTTAGTAGTGCTTAATACTAGGTTTTACTTTAAGTATATAATAGTATTTTGCTAGATTATATTAATATTAGCTATACCTTATTAGCTTTAGAGAATAGGAAATTATTACTTTAGCTAAAACTATACTATCTTAATAGTAGCTAACTATATACCTTACTAAAGGTTTAATAAGATACTTATACTAAGCTATAATTACTAGCTAAGCTATTATTTATAATAGTTATATTAAACCCTTATATTATAGCCTAGGTTAGGACTAAGTAATTATAATTAGTAGAACTATAATAATACCTACTTTTTCCTTTCTAATTAATATAAAAAGTAATAATAATTAGAGCAATATTACTTTAGGAGCATTATACTCCTAAAAGTAATATACTCTTAGGAATTAGCACTCCTAGTTCTATATATATAAGAATAGCACTTTCATAAGTATAATAGCCTTACTAGCTATTAATATACTTAGTTATATTAAATCTACTATTCTACTATTACTAGACTATAACCTATATTACTTACTATAATATCCTAATTTACTTAATTATATACCTTATACCTAGACCTATTCTATACCCCTAGGATAGACCTAATTATTATACCTTACTTATAGCAGTTTAAATCTTACTATTATATAAATAAGGCATAAATAATAGGTAGGGGTAAAGGTAGAGAGTATAATAACTAACTATCTAATAACTAATCTAGATATAGAGGTAGTGCTTAGTGCTTATATTATAGTAACTACTCTATATATATATATAGTTATATTATATAATAAGACTAATATTACTATTTTTTAATAATATAAGGTAATTACTATTAATCTAATTGCTAATAAGAGTTTCTAGGTTAGTACTTCTTTTCTACTTAGCTATACCTTACTTAGTATAATTATATTAGCATTACCCTAGCCTATTAGTCTTTATACTATTAGTCTACTAGACTAGTATAATAAGAGTCAGTCTTATAATTATTAATCTATACCTTAGCTCTAGTAGCCTCCTTTAGCCATTCTACTAATTAAGGGTAGGAGCTACTAATAGTAAGGCACACTCTCTACTCCATGCCTCCCTAATATCCAGTTTATACTAACACCCCTAGGAATAGATAATACAACTAATAATAGTGCTTAGACCCTTAAGGTCTAAGATTAATATAGTCGCAATGAATTTCCTAGATTCCTTTCTCATATAATTCTACTAATATATCTTTCTAACTAAAGCTTGTAACTAATAGGAAGTAGCATCTTCCACTGGCCACTCCTCTCCAGATATGGGCCGGCTTATATGAGTATACTGCAGGAAGATAAAAAAGTAGCATAAGGCAACCGGTTTCCTTCTCAATTCATGCCTAATTAGGTATGGTTGGACTTGCTCCTTGCTGTCCTTCTGCACTTTGAGTCCCGAGAAGGCGCTGAGTTGGACCCTAAGTCGAAATCCCCTGGATATGCCGGCAGAATCCCAACGCTCCCCGCGGCGAGCCCGGGCGCCCGATATGTATCGACATCGAAGGCATAGGAATACGTTGTGATATAATCATTAGTACATAGCATGGATAATAAATTATATAATCCTACATATGCTAGGGATAAATATAGAAGAGAATTGCCATTGGCATTCACTTGATTATATGGCTGGCCCTACCTTTCCTCGGCAATGTTGGATATATTCCAACCATCTGCGTGGAGTTCCTATTTTACAGAGTTCAACACTCAACGGTTGCAGCTAGAAAGGCCTCGCGACCGAGCAGTGCCAAATTGATATGATCACGGTTGCTAAGCTATGCCGATTGAACCTCGGTTTCTGAGGTGTTGACGTTCTTGAGTGCGTAGCAATACCGAGCCCATGTTTATCTCCCGCGGCGCCCCTAATAATGGCGAAATCTGCGATGTCACTAAGCTTGCAGATTCACAGTCCGGTCTAAAAGACATGATAGAGATCCGGTTTTACCGTTGTTCATAAAAGCCGTATCTCCTGACCCTCCCTAGTTGGGTCAAGTTGCTGTTCTGTACCGCATTACTGACATGGCTTAAGGCCCTTGTCATCTTCTTGGCAAACTCCTCCGCCATTCAAGTGTATTTCCTCCTCCCTAAGATGCTTATATCGAGGGGCTGTTATTAAGATTAGGAGAAGTTATTGTTTGTAAGGAAAAAGATGAGGTCTAGGAGGCGGTGGGATTAGAGGATTAGGAGAAACAGTGGAGGGTTATGTTCTGAGTGGATTTGAATCTATAAAAATAGCCCTGAGTTAAGTAGTATAATTAATATATACAGTCCTGATTTAGCTATTCTGACTAGGACAGGCCTGTGGCTTCAAGTCTAGACTGTTCCTTCGAACCTAGACTAGGAATGTGACCACAGTTCCTTCACGCCTTGCAGATCGAAGAAATCAATCAGGGGCATAGAAGTCATGGAAATGAGGAACAGACTCATAACAATCGATTCTAGCTTAGAGGTTCTCACGATATTTCCACTGGGTCAGTTAATATCTAGTATCATGATTTAGTTCACCCTCCAATCCTAATAAGGACGGTAGTGCACGCATAACCCCAACGCCAATGCCATCTTCATGTCAGACTGGTAATAACCTGAGTCCGACCTCAGGGCAGGCGCCAACCAATACCTACAACAGGTCAGAGCCAGAGCCTCCAGTCAGTTTGAATTGATTACATCCCTATCGATTAGGAGCTAACTGGCAATAGACCACGAGCACCCGGAAACGATCTCACCCCACTCACGGTGAAGAACCTCAAGTGATGTAGACGCTTTAGGTTCCGACAATCTGCCTATCCCCCACCAACCGACGTCGTTTCCCGCCCCCGTGGCCTTGCCATCCACCACAGAGAACATAGGGCCAACGCAAGTCACAGATGAGGAGGAAGTCACACTTCTTCATGAGGCGCATATAACTGGACAACCCCAAAATACTACTTGTGCTGCCAAGTGTTGACAGCCACAAACGACTTCCTACACACACAGAACATAGGTAAACCTTCACTAGCCGGCTCCCACTTAAAGCTCATAGCTAATCAAGCACCAGGGGCGCGGAAATGCAGGTTCTATTTTAGCGTTTACGAGTCTCCAAATCAGAATTGGCTTTAGGGCTCCAAAGGACAATTTTGGACAACGTCACTTCAAAAGATTACGAAGTCCTGCTCTCCTTTAGAGAAAAGATTGTTAATGGCCGACCTGCCTATTTCTGTGTTGCAGCCTGGGAGATATAGCATTGATTTCCCTAGGAATTTTCCCACCGTGTCATCCAGATTCTTAGGACCGTAGATATTGACTAAGACTGGGATGATCTTACCCCCAGAAGGCCAAGAGATAGGTTCCCGTCTATCTCTAGTTAATTCATAGGATTCTTGGCATCCATTGCATTCCCAAAGTCAAGTTGAAGACAGAAGTGGATAGAAAGACAGAACTGGACATTTGATAAAACTGGACGTCTGACTAAAACCGGACTGAACAGAAGTGGACTGGACAGAAGTGGACAGAAGGATAAAAGTGGTCTATACCTGATTTAATATATAAAGCCAGTTACGGCACTCAACGCAAAGTACCTTCCACGCTCAATCACATCATAGGTTGTGTTCATCATTATGCAGCCTTCTATACTATCGCTAAGTCAGATAATAATGGTTAACCAGTTGTCCTGCTCATCAATACTAGAAAGCTAGGCCCAACATGATATAAATAAGAATCAGGAATAGAAAATAGGTTCAGTTGACCAATCTAGATAAAGTCCAGTCGATCTTAAAACTGATTAAACGTTATACGCGATGATGCTAGCGTCTCTGACCCGACCAGCGATGATTCAACGCATAAAAGACGCAAGAGCCACAAGAACTCTCGAGACAAGTTCGCTAGAGATCCCCGTGACAAAGCCCCCACCATGAAGGTTGCTGTCCCTGGGGATAGCAGAGCGGCGAAGTCACTCAGCCCGGCAATCGATGTCGATGGCCTCAGTCGACCTAGTATGTTTCTATCGTCTCTCTCTCACGAAGGACCTTTGCGGCTTGGTCAGGGTTTCTTGTCGATCTCATGGCTAACATCCAAACCCCGCAGCCGCCGGAACCAGAGAACGCCGAGAAGACAATGAGGAGCAGGCCGCCGTGCGTCTGGAGAAGATGCGAGGCGCTGTGCGAACTTTGCTGGAGTGCGTCGGCGAGGATGCCGATCGTGACGGCCTGCTGGACACATCTTTACGGTATGTGTCACATGTATCAGGATATCGGGATATCGGATTTCTGCGGTTGTGACGGAAGTGAAGCTTTCCTTCTGTCATCATAGGCGTCCATCGCCACTTGCCTCGTCACCGGCCTCATCATCAGATAAGCCC
>JAZAVJ010000460.1:0-21243 GCA_037954315.1 Neonectria punicea | reverse complement strand
CCGTCATCCTCACCTTTGCTTGTCTGGGATACTTAATCATGGGGGGAGCATGACTGTATAGGATTTGGGAACGCTCCTTGAGGTGGCTATACCTACGCATGATGTGAATGGATCATCCTGTAATACTTAGATGCAACAATAGAAATCAATCTCGGAGGCGGCATTGTCCGCGATAACAACGGGCATCATTGGATACGTGCATACTAAAACTAAAAGAGGATTGGTTCTGATAATCAACGTTATTGCTACATTACATACATTACTACTCCGTTTGCTTCTCATGTCTTCGTTGGTCAGAACTGATCCAGTAGACCCCCTTTCGTGCTTGGATGAGAGGGTCCTTGGACGACTTAATGCCCTTGATACCACCCTTCTCCGGAGTCGGACTGAATGCGATTTGTTTTTGCTTGGCGGCGTTGTCATCGGAGACCTTGTTGATCACCAACTTGCCAATTGGAAGAAAATTTATGCTCTTGTATGGGATGGTGGCATCATCCAGAATGTCGTTCGGGTCCGCAATGTGTGCTTGGATGGTGAAGACAATTGGCTTGCCTGGGAATCGCTGCTGGAGATCGTCCTCGAGGTAGTTTGGTCCAAGCTTCTGCAAATTCTCCTTGTCTTGGTCGGTGTCCTTGGGATAGAGATGCTCTCCATCTGCAGGAACGAGACGGTACCGAACATTCGTGGTTTTGCCGTCCTTGTTGGTCAAGATGTGGGTGTTAGGCTCGTAGTACGTGATGGTACCGTAATTGTAAGGGTTCGGCTTCGAAGATGATACAAACTTGAAGGCGGCTTCGTGGACTTTAAGGAAGGCCCCGAATTCAGCATTGGCTTGGTCGAAGGTCTTCTGTTCCGTGGAATAGTCGCCACCAGCGGCCTTTGCTTTTTCGAGCGTACTCGCAGCAGCGCCTTGGGCCCCGAAAACCTTGAGGAAGGCCAAGAAGTCCTCTCCGGTCCTGGCCGCGAATCCATTGAAGGAGTGACTGATCAGATCGGTGTGCGTGTCTTTGTCAATCTTGAAGCGGATGGCTATTCCTTTCGGGGTGGCGCCCTCGGCTACGTCAGCGACGTGCGGCAGGCCGCCTCCAACGGAGAAACGAGCCACCACTGGAGTTGAGGCAGTATTGAAGTGATGAGCTATCGAGAGCGTCTTGGCTTGCTCAGTTGGTGTGAAGGTCCCCTCTACGAGGAGGCCTTTGGCATGAGCTAGGGAAAGGGAAGAGTGAGCTTGGTATCTCAAATCAAGGATCCTGCAATACATACTCGTACGATAGCCAGGATGCTTGCCAAAGATCCCTTGCATCGCATCCACCAACTTCTTTGGAAGTTTGTCATCAGGGTACGGTGCTCCGTTGGCGGTCGCACTAGAGGCCCCATTAGAAACAACAGTTGTGGTGGCCATTGCGGGAAGGTTTAGGAAGAGCAGGGCGTGGTCCAGAGTGTTGTCGAAAAATGATGTGTGATAGAATTTGAACTTGAATCTGAATGAGGATGAGAGAGTGAGGTCAAGAGCGGCTATTTCAAGTCGAGCTTGCATCCAGTAAAACCAAAGCACCAAGCAGTATTCGAGCACATCATCCCTCTAGCTCTCACTGAGCCAGCCACACCTATACTTCTTTCGAAAGAAATTGGCTCTAGAACGGCAATTGGCACGCCGCAGCCAGCCATTGTGCCCTTATCGACGAGCGAGGCGCAGAAATCGACACAGTATAGAACGCAGACTATCTCTCAGGTATGCAGCAAGTGCCAGTTCCGATGTAGAGCTCTAAGTGGGTGGCTGTAGTATCTCAACTAGCCACAGTCCTGAGGTGGACGTTTCCCTCCCCCCTCACAGAATAATTGACTTTGAAGATGTTGTTCTCGACCGATCCATTTACTGACCGCGCCGAGCCAGCCAAACGGCTCCGAGTTTCTCGCAAGCTAGTGCCAACTTCACGAGCTCGTCATTTATGATACCTATGTATGAAGCCTAGGGCGGGCGTAGAGCAACAGTGATGGCGGCAAATGGTCTTGCATTAGGGGCTGTGTATGCAGCAACCAAGTGAAGCTGAATATCAAAGCGTCAAGATAGTCCAAGGCCTGCTGACCATCCATGTTGCCGTGATTGGGGAAAAGGTACGAAGAACTCCGTCTGCCGTATACCTTAAGAGTGTAGGTTCCAGCCTGTGAGCTAAAGTGGAGCGGGATGGAACTGCAGTAACGCACGGTGTGGTCTGGAACATCCACATATTGCGGTGGCTTGCGTGGAAAAGAGAAGACGGCAGAGGAGAATAGCTTGGGCTGAAGTCGGGAAAAGGCGGGGTCGTGTAATGAGATATAACCTAGGCCTGATTGGTGCCGCGACTGTTCATCTTGGGCTGGCTGGAATGGAACATTGTCGCAATAGTCTGTAACAGAGCGGTCTAGCTCGCAGATAGTGTCGATAGACTGGTAACAGCGGAGGCCTACCCGCATCCACGAGACGATCCGTTCGCGCCGTCCTCGGCCCGCCGCGTCAGCTAGCCACCGAAAGAAAGCTAGCCCAAACTTGCCGTGAACTGTGACTTGATACGGTCGTCCACGCCAGATCGATCCAGGAGCGGGACTTCCCTCCCGAACTAGGCTACAGTAGAGTCTGCCGTACCCTGTCAGCGGCCTCTTGCCTCAAAGTGTGCCCATCAGCCTCAACAGTCCCGCTCTCCAACCCCTGCGTCAAACACAGGCATGGATTGTTGGGACATGAGCTACCCTAGCTCAGGGATGCCAACGGCCAGCCACGTCCAAGTCTTTTGCCAGAGATGACCAACCGGGTGTGCCGAATGGTTCATCGATGCATTAAGGTGTTTCCCCGCACCAAACTGACCAGATTATCTTGGCTATGTCCACTAGGCTAGATTTAATATCCATTCGGTAGCAAGCATGAGTCTATATGATGCAATGAGTCTATTGATGCAGTCTCTAGCGGGGAAGTAAGCACAGCTGGACATACCCGGTCTGGACTGTTACTTCAAGCCAATAGTCCGGTGAGAGTTACGACGCCTTTCGCGTTATCAGTTATCACAATCACTGTAGTTGCTACGCCAGCCACGTTCAGCACCATCCAGGTTAAGTCTATTCCTGTATCTCACTATGCCAAAGGCGTAGCAGAGTAATAGGCCGATTCTCCATCCTAGCCCGCACTATCACTTCACGTCGAGCCTCGTTCACTACCTCAACTTTGTCTTCCGTCGCAACCGTCTCGCGGCGTTTTCAACGTAGGTACCACTTCTATCAGACTTGTTTCCAACATGAAGAGTTTCCAAAGGACATGTAAGTCCTAACGCAACCCTGGTCTAGTCCACTTGTGGCTGGCTGATTGTGGACGTAGACATTTGAGCTTGTGGAGGCATACAGGCATCAGAATGGTCCTGTGTTCTGTCCCTCTCTACAACTAACAGTGACGAGGCGACTCCAGACTCTTATTGGCTGCTGCTGACACCGGAGCTGAACAGCTATCCTTGCACGCCTACTTAACGGCCAATCTACGATCACTGCTGGGAGATATAAAGCAGGCGCCATACACTGTCTCTTTCAGATCTATACTTCTCATCACACTCCGTCTTTTTACTCCAGTCACACTTTATCTCTGTGCTTCGATCAAACAGAACTCGCCATCCACCATGTCTGCTGCAGTTCAGCCTCCCCCGTATAGTGCCAAGGCCCCACCCAGCTTGGACCAAATCCTCAACTCGGATATCAAATACGATGTTGAGAGTGATTCTATGAGTGTTTGGGACAAGGGTGTGTTCCTAAACGAACTTCAAAGACAGGGAATCGTGCTCAGTACCGACAACGACGGTGCTCTCGATGGCACTCTCGTTGCAGACGCGGGACTCAAGAAGGGCACCTACAAAGGCACACAGATGGCACTGACTGAGATGTACAGTATCATTGAGGAATCGTATGGCCATCCCCATGACCGTCGCGTACCAAGAATCGCTAACCAAGGTTTAGTGCTGCGGCTCACTACAACGCACGAGGGTTCGAACCCATTTTCCCCACGCAGAGAGATCTCTCGCAGAAACAGAGTGTCTACCAGTGGAGTGATGGGACAGACCGCTATCCTCCTCATCTGAAGGAGCTCCCTGACGATGAGAAAGAAGGGGACGGGGGTGTTGGCCAAATCTTCAACCAGGACAAACAGAACTTTGTGGCCCTCATTGCGAAGACGGTTTCCTTCCTCATCCCGGCCAGCATCGACCACACCGATACGCCATACAAAGGACCGACAATTGCCGACTGCGAGAAGTGGAACAAGGACAACCAAAGCCCTGACACAGACATCATGAAGGGTAGAAATATCGGCGAGCACGCTGACTGGTACTCGGATGCCCGGTTCGCTCAGCAACACCTGAGTGGCGTCAACCCATGCACCATCGAGAGTGCTCCGGCAGAAAAGGTGAAGGCTTATGTCGACGAAGCGGGCAAGCAAGGGCTTGAGGGTATGCAGAAGCTACTTTCAGATGGCCAAGACCTGCTCATCCAAGACTATTCATACTTCCGTGAGGCCACCGGCGTCAAGGATGACCAGGCATTCACAAACGCCGTCCCGGATTTGAAGATTGACCCTCAGACTGGAAACCCAGTTCAAACTGGTAAATACACGTTCCGGTACTGTTGTGCGCCAGTCGTCGTCTTCCAGCTCCATTCCGATGGACGGCTTCATCCGTTGGCCATCACAGTCGATTACAAAGGCTCTCTAGACAACTCCATCACCATTTTCAACCGAAGGTTGATCCCAGACGACAAAGGCGACATTGATGAGAAGGATGACTGGCCATGGAGGTACGCCAAGACCTGCGCGCAGACGGCTGATTGGGCAAGGCACGAAGTCGCAACCCATCTCGTCGACACGCACATGATCGAGGAGGCCATCATTGTTGCAACGAATCGGACTATCCCCGAGGATCATCTGCTGTACGAGATCCTGAGCCCGCATTGGTTCAGGACCCTTGCGTTGAACTCGGCTGCCCGCTCGCTGCTGGTCCCAGGTGTCATTGCGAGGATCTCCGGGTTTGGCCCTTCGATCCAACCGGAGACGAGCAACGTGTTCCGGCTGGTCGATTGGTCATACAAGAACTTCAACTTCCAGGACAAGTACATCCCGAACGATCTCAAAAAGCGAGGATTCGACCTCGAGGGGGAGATGGGAGACAAGTATCGCAACTACCCGTACGCCACCAACATGCTGTACCTCTGGCAGGTGATCCGCGACTTTGTCAAGTCGCTGCTTGAAACCAAGTACACATCGGACGAGGACGTCAAAAACGACGAATTCATCCCTAATTGGTGCGAGGAGATTCAGACCAAGGGTCAAATCACCAGCTTCCCAACCATCACCACTGTCGACCAACTCATCGATGCGGTCACCATGTGCATCCACACGGCATCGCCGCAGCATACTGCGGTGAACTATCTCCAGGACTACTACTACAGCTTCGTCCCAGCCAAGCCACCGGCGCTCTGCACACCCCTGCCAGCAGATCTCAAGACGTTGCAGACCTACACGGAGAAGGAGCTCACTGCAGCACTCCCAATTGGCACCGACGGTCCGAAGTGGAAGGACTGGTTGCTCGCTGCGCAATTGCCTGAACTGCTCAGCTTCAAGGTTGAGGATCGATACAATCTGATCACGTACGCCAAGTCCTTGTACAACGTCAACAAGAACCGGACCATTACCGAAAACAAAAAGTTCAACTGCAAGGCCATCAAGGAGGCTGCCGCGCTGTTTTACAGCCGCTTGACAGATCTGGGGCTGGCCTTTGAGTATGTTTCAGCGAACCAGACTGAGGGAACCATCGAGTACCCCGTTCTCCAACCAGAGGTGACTGCTGTTTCGATTTTGATCTAAGGACGTGGGGTAGTGGAGTTGGTCGCTGGTCACGATGGTTAGCCGATGTGGTGGACGGGTGGACTTGATCAATGGTCTCCCGCTAGACAAGTCAGACTAAGTTCGCCTGTTGGAATCTTGCACATAGGGTATTCAACATGCCAAGTAGTTTCTTTATAAAGGCGATGTACGGCCCGAAAATAAATATTGTTCCCAATTCCAGCAGCCCTGGCCAACATGGCGTGGTTCCCTCCGTGGTAGAATATGAAGAGTCTTTGGTCTAGTTGTGTATCTAGTCCTTGCTGGATCGTGTTTTAGTGACCTGAAATGCCAGGAAGGGCATGTGAGACAAGTGAGAACAAGAGATGCCGGGTTAGACAAGTGAGAACAAGAGATGCCGGGTTAGACAATGATGCTCAGACAAAGGGATGAACCAGGCGGATGCATGACGCTGACGCGCCTATTCTTGGAACATTGGTATGCACGGCAACAAAACAACATCGGGTTAGTGTAGACTGACTGATCTTGCCGATCCCAGAAAGAGCGGAGAGCAACGCTTTTCAGTCGATGCAATCGACAATCTGATGATCCAAAGCGATCGTGGCCCACTCATTTGGGGGGATGGCCTTGTCCAGAGGTAAGGGTCCAGAGATAAAGAGACAAGAGTTCGCAAGCACCAATAAGAGACACGACAGGTAGTCGAGTCAAATAGATTTTCCATGGGGAGCGGGGAGTAATAGAATGCGGCGCCAAACAATGAGATATGCTGTCTCTCTGCTGCCCTAGGATTACTTCAATCGGAATCCAACGAACTGTACTTCGTAACTTGCTTTCCAGCGCTAATAATGAAGCTTAAGTCTTCCCAGCAAGGCATGTGCCATGTTTTGGGGCATTTGACAGACGGACCAATAAACGAAGGCGCAAGCGTTTTTCCGGAAGACTGCACCTACGTCACCAGGCATGCACCGTTCAGAAAGCAAAAACAGGAAGAAAAAAAAAAGATGGAAACGGTGATTGCGCGTCTCATTGTTCGCATTCAATATGTCTTCAATTTTAACCTGTCCAATCCCTGAAAACTTGCCCTGTTCCCCGTAGATAGCCCATGGACGGGACAAGGGGGGCCATTGGTTCCCCCACCCAAATCTGCTCTTGGCGGTTGAAGACAGGCTGGTATCTCGGAGGTTAGCGGACAGGCTTCGTCACCTCGTCCCCTGGAACTTGCATTCATTCATCACCGGTTTCTTGCCGCCCGTGCCGCCCTCCTTTTCTGGCGACGTTTGCTCCGGTGCTTCCTTGAATCCTTGCTTCCGCTCTGGAATTCCTGTTGGCCTTATTTTTGTGGTGCCAGGTTCGGACACAGGCGTATCCGCGTATCCCGAACCCTTGGGCCCTTTCTTTCTCCCCTCCCACTTCCCATCCGGACCGGCCTCACTCTCGCATCGCCTCCAATCCAAGCGACACCTCCTTGGCATTTTGCGTCGGCACGCACCCACGCGCTCCGAGCCGTCTTGGATATCTTTTTTGCCTGTCTTGCATGATCTTACAGCGACGCATTGATACAGCGACACATCGATACAGCGACACATCGATACAGCGACGCAGCGACGACCCGACGATAGACGCATTCACATTTCCAGCATTCAAACCGCTCTTCCTTGCCTTGCGCTTTGCCCTGACTACAACGACTCTTGCTTCCCGTCGATAAGCATCCTCCCTCCCGCTATGCGACAGCGATAACCCGTCTCTGATCGAACACATCCTCACGATTCCGCGATTCCGCTGGCCACGACAGCGACTCCAAACCCACTCCCGCCGAGCGCCACCAAAGACAGGACCACGCCGTCCCGAGACTCAGATCCATGGTGCAAGGGTTCCTCGGCGGCCGAGGCAAATCCGACCTGCTCGCGAGCTGGAGCCGGCCTTCCCGCCGTCATGCTAGGTTCGCCATGCCGCCTCCTCCACGCCGACGATCGGTCGCCTTGGCCCTCATCGTCACCGTCATTTTCCTCCTGAGGTCCGACCCGGCCACCTTCGGCTTCAAGGACAGGCCCGACCGTCCGACCTTCAGTCATGCGCCCAAATGCGACCAGGCTGTAGATCACCTCCGCCGCCCCTCGTACGAGTTGACAAGGGAAGTCATTTACCAGAAGCGATGCATTCGCCCGGTAATTGACAGCAGCGTCAACAGGAGTGCTCTGTCCGACATTGCTGAACCGCTCGTGGGCGAAGGGCAGCTCCTCCGTCTCGACCAAACCTGCGAAGGCTGGCAAGAGCCGGAATGCGACCCGATTACACTCAAAGTGCCCGCAGCCTATCCTACCGGGGACTACTCGCACATGATGTTTGGTGTTGCCACCAGTCTCGAGCGCCTGAATGAGTCCATGTTTCAGTTTGAGAGCTGGATGGCCTATTCTGGTGCCCGATTACTGGCAGTCATCACCGACAAGAAGTACAATGCCAAACTCCAAGCCAAGTACGACCAAGTGGCGAGCCAGTTCCACGATCATGGGATCGACCTTACCCTGATCAGGCCGTGGAACAGCTCCGTGACGCAAAACGAGCAGCATTTCACGATTGTACGCGATCTCCTCCGACACGCAACTCCTGAAACGAAGTGGGCCGCCATTGTTGACGATGACACCTTCTTCCCATCGCTTTACCCCCTGGGACAGATCCTCGACAAGCATGATCACACTCGCTCGGCGTATTTGGGTGCCTTGTCAGATAACTACGACGCCGTCAAACATCACGGGTTCATGGCCTTTGGCGGCGCCGGCGTGTTCCTGAGCATCGGTCTCCTCCAGGAGCTAGATCCGCACATTGAGAAGTGCCTAGATGAAGATCATGTGCCACAAGGAGACGGTCTTCTCAAGGCTTGCATCTACAGCAGCACCAGTGCAACGCTCACCGTTATTGACGGGCTCCATCAGTTGGATATGGGTAGTGATCTGAGCGGCCTCTACGAGTCTGGGGAACTTCCGATCAGTCTCCATCACTGGAAATCTTGGCACCACGCGCCGGTCGACGAAATGGTCAAGGTTTCCGCCTTCTGCGGAAGCTGCTTTTTACAGCGATTTAAATTTGGATCCGACACGATCCTCTCCAACGGGTATAGCATTGCCGTGTATGCGGACGGGACCGACAGTCTCGATTTAACCCATAAGGAGGGCACTTGGGACGGATACCCGGGGTTCGAGTGGAGTTTGGGGCCAATGCGGGATCCATTGGACCGATTCCACAAGAAGAGTTACCTGCTCGTCGAGTCGGAGAGGTCGGAGAAGAATTTACGGCAGATATTTGTCCACCGGGTGGAAGATCAGATGCCGACTCAGCGCGAGATTGATCAGGCGGGCCCCGGGAACATCAAGCTGCCCAAGATGTCAAATATGAGAGATGAGGTTATCGAGCTGTGGTGGGAGTGGTGAGAGTGGCATGATTGCGCCTCGGATCTGAACGAGGTGTGTGTACGTACAATACAACACATACGACAGATGGATGATACCTGGCATGTGGGACTAGACTAGACGAACCGACCTACAACGGCCAGATAATGCTAATAACGACTTATTTTTCCCTATCTAAGTAA
Source organism: Neonectria punicea (assembly GCA_037954315.1). Classification (NCBI taxonomy): domain Eukaryota; kingdom Fungi; phylum Ascomycota; class Sordariomycetes; order Hypocreales; family Nectriaceae; genus Neonectria; species Neonectria punicea. The sequence continues at coordinate 11,809 of JAZAVJ010000460.1, read as the reverse complement.
ACTAGCCCGAAAAGCGCCAGCCACGACCACTTGACCCCTCGCCCGCACACCCTCATCGGATACCCAGGGCTTATCGAGTCAGTGGCGCTCGACGCGATGTCGGAGAAGGAGGGGAACCAGATCAATTGCCGTTACTGGACGGATGCGAACAGTCATCCAAACGCTTCCAGGAATAGATATATATTGGGCACACAGACAGCTCATCCATATTCCTGCTGTTGAAGAAAGTCTTGAAAGGATTATTCTCAAAACAATTATCAACATGCAGTCTTTTATCAAGCTCACTGCCCTCCCTGCCATCATCTTGCTCGCCATCTGGGCCGTCACCAGTATCGTTAGTAACCACCTGTTAGGCGCACTCTAGAGTTCCGCGTAACTTACATCGACGCCAGGCCAAAAGATGGATGCAAACTCGCAGACAACAGTCGCTGCCGAAAGAGGCCGCAAAGCTGCCGGAAAAGTCGATGCCCATCGAGCCGCTCCATGACTTTGACTGGAAAACCGCCCCTCGGCGCCAACTGCGGCCCTTTAAGCCTACTTATCACATCACCATGGGTGAGTTAACGATGCCTTCAGGACACCGGCGACGAAGTCACTGACTTTACGCCCGTGTAGCCATCCGTGCCGACACCCCGTCGGAACTGATCACCGTCGACGAGGACTACCTCGACCGCGTCACAATACGCCGCGACCTCATCGCCCACCACGGCAGCACAGTCCACGGCTGCGTCCCCGGGGGCGAAGGCGCTGTGCGCGAACTGTACGCGCACCTTCTCACCGAGCACCTCCCCGCGCGCTTCCCCACGCTCTTCCAACTATCAGACGACAAGGCGCTGTTCACCAACACCATCACGGGCAAGACGTTCCCGACGGTTCCGGCCAGCGACGACGCGGACGCCGCGCTGCGCATCATCGGCGAGACGATCGAGGAGGACCTATTCCTGCTGCTGCCATCGCCCGAAGGCCATCGCTCTGTGGCATTTATGTGCTGCTTCCCCGCTGGCTTTGACCCGTCGGAGAAGCTGGGCAGGACGCTGGTGGAGATCCATGCGCCCGTGCCGTCGTATGAGAAGATTGGGGCTAGTATGGAGCGGTTCTTTGGCAAGTTGGAGGTTGGAAAGGGTGTGAAGCGCACAAACGTGAGTGTCGATGGTTTTGTTGATCGCGACGATGATGCTGATGCTGCGTGGGTAGTGGTCGGTGCAGACCCACGATGAGCTGTTCAACAGCAAGGGGAACCACATCACTGGCGACGACAAGTACGATGACGACGAAGAGGTTGACATCACAAAGGTTTGAGACTCCCTACGAAACAGATCCTCGGCAGGACCAGCTAACTCATCTTCCCAGACATTCCTGCGCATCGAACTCCAGACGCTTACCCGCCTCCCCAAGACCCAAGCCATCCTGTTCTCCTTCAAGACGTATCTCTATCCCGTGCAGCAGATCAAGGCCGAGGGACTGGGTCCGGCGTTTGCGGACGCGGTGGAAGGCCTGGAGAAGGGGAATGCGCCAGGGATGTGGACGTACAAGAGCGCTGTGCGCTGGGGGAAGAGTGTCTGCGAGTGCCTACGGTCTTGAAGAGGGTTCCCAATTTGAGATTATGTGCCATGTATAGCGAGATATTACCATAGTAAGGAGTTTTGTGTAGTGATGGGTGAATTACGAGAGAAGTTGAGCACGATGTACTGCGTACTCCCCCCGCAAATACAAACTGACTCCCCCGCGTGCTTCAATCTCCGCAATATCCCACCTTGGTGTTGAAGTTGAAGTCACCTGTGTCAGTGACGGCGCCGTTTACTCTGCAAGTAGCTGATATGATGATGATTAGCACACGTCCGACACCGGTGGATTGAGTCCGCATACGAGCAACGATAAGCATCCGGGGCGGAAGGTAAAGTGAGAACACAGAAGCCAGCTGACTCTGCATCTACCCCGCGTGATTGGCACGCGCTCCGGCAGCGGGCTTCCAACGTTCTAGTGGCGCAGTTGTGTGGTTGTTCTCAATCGACCTGCCGCATTAGGAAAGTGAGGCTATGATGCCGTGGCGCTGGGATGGGCGTGTGCATGATGACTCCCGGGATGGGGATAATGATGGATGCGATGAGTATTGAGCATTGGGGCAAAAATCCCTTTTTGGAACCTGATCTGAAGGCACTCATTTTGTCATGGCTCTGTTGGTGAGTACTCATCCGTAGCACTCCTCATGAGCTCACACACATGCAGTCCTCGGGTACCAAGACGAGTTCTCACCAATATAGATCTGGATCAGAAATGCTAAAATTGCATGGAAATTTTCCTTTTTTTTGCTTCCCTGTGACAGGCTTCTTGTCCATGAATGGGTTTAGGTCAATATTGGGGGCACACTCAGGAGTTTAACCATAGCTCCTCTGTATTGAGGTGTAAGCTCTGCGCACCCTTGGATGACGTGCATGTCTTTCTGCCAGTCCCGCATCGGCGCCCGATGGATAATTGGTACCCCGAGGAAACAATGAAACGCAGCTTGTTCAAGAAAGCGCTAGGCTGAGGTTCTGTGTGCTGGGGATTTTAATAGTTGGGCTGTATTGATCGCCATAAACCTGAAGTGCGGCCTGTGCTGAATGCTGGATCTGGGAGACTGCCATGCTCGCTCACTGCTACCACGCAGTGAAAATGCTAGCTCCACGCTGGGCTCCGCGCTGGGCAATCCCGTGCATTTCACCATCCCTCGCCGCCATACCAGTTCGTGTTCAATTTTAGGGAACAAAGGGGAAATTCTCGGGGTCGGTTCTCGGGATATGAAATCCCACACCTAAATACGATTTGGGTGGACTGATCCTGAAGGAGTTTTCGGAGTTGACTCCGAAGACTTCCAAATCGAGACTGTGAGGACAATGTGATTGGCCTACCAGGAGTGGTTCCGGGTCTTTGCTGACATTCTCCTAGGTTGGACGAACGCAAGAGACATGGGGAATAAACGTGGATGATTAGTTAGAAAAGGGCCAAATAGTACTGTCTCGATCATCTCGACGTGACCGAGGACATGTACCTACTGCATTCAGTTGTTCCGCAGCAGCCATGGGTAGCCTCCAGTGAAGCCTGTCCATATGACAGTGCATTGCACTCTTGCCAAATGTGGTTTGGGCATTTTCAGGTCTTGTAATACATGATTCATTCATATGATGAATGCTATCGACGTAGATCTCGGTCGATTAAGGGACTGACTCGATAATGGCTGTGACGTGCCGGTAAGCCTACGTTTACTCACGACACACGACTCGCAACGCTGCGGCTGACAAATTTCACCTGACCCACAAGGCCGCAACACCAACCGCCCCTCATCGTCATCATCTCACGGACGACTCAATGTCATCATCATATCCTCTCGCATAATCACAGTCCTTTCTCGGCCATGTTCACAATATTCGGCGTCAACACACCCTCCTCCAGCTCCAGCGAAAAGACACCGCCCCCTGCTCAACCGCGACCAAAGCGCGCCCAGGTCTCGCGGGCGTGCGACTGGTGTCGACTCACCAGGGTAAAATGCGACTCGGTGCGGCCCTGCCGTAACTGCAAGGAGGCGAAGCGCGAGTGCGTCAATGCTGGGCGGGATGACTTTAAGAGTGTGGCTGCCGCGACGAAGTAGGTCCACATGATCACACCTTGGATAAGAGCCCTTGGCTAATGAACGACCGTTGTGCAGAGAGGTCCAGAGGTTACGGAGTCAGGTACAAGAGCTTGAGACTTCGATGATGACTTCTTCCTCGAATAACGATGGTGGGTATCGGAAACGCAGTGGGCCGGTGAAATGGAGAGGGACGATGGCCAACGGGGCCCAGTATGGACCCTCCTCACTCCGTTACTTCAGCTATCGACTCGCCACCTTTGCAAAGCTGGACATCAATCCACAAACACACTCAAAAGCCGTTAAGAATCCTGCCTGGGATTCCATAATACACTCTGGCCAACTACAGCGCCAGCAACAGGACGTCTTGTTTGACCTGTTCTGGCAAGGTCATCATGCCGTCTATCCAGTCCTCGACGAAGCTAGTTTCCGGAAACACTACAATTCTCTCTGGGAGAGCCCCACAAGAAGAAGGCCTTGTCCCCTGGTGGATAGTGTCCTTGCTCTCTGTATCCAATTCGGGGCAACTTACATGTCGCACGGGAATAGCAACGATGCTACTTCGACCCCAGGCAGGGACTTTTATCTCCGAGCGCAGGCATATCTCAGCCAAAACTCGGAGAGTCAGTCGTTGATGACTGCCCAGTGCTACTTCCTCAACGCCGTTTACCTTCTCGCGACCGATCAAGTCAATTCGGCGTACACCCTAGCGGGAACCGCAATTCGGGTGGCCCAATCTCTTGGCCTACAGCATGAGGCAGTTCAGGACGAATCTGTGGAAGGGCTGAGCCTGAGCGAATCACGGAAACGGCTATGGAGCTGTTTGGTCATGCTGGATGTCAAGCTCTCGGTACATCTGGGTCGCCCATTTGCCATTCAGGACCTCTGCCCGGAGGAGAAAGGACCAGTTCCGGACCAGCACGCCGAAACTCTGGGTCCAGCTTTCACTTTGGGCTCAGAACTTGGTATAAATTGGCTGACCTTCCAGTATGAGCGGCGGCGCTTGTTTGACCTCGTCCGCGAGATCCATGAAGAGTTCTACTCTGTGTGCGAGGGCATACTCGGGGAGATCCAGGCGCCGGACTTCTACCAGCACCCACCCTCTCGCGAAAAGTGCGCTCAGTTTCTCTTTGTGCAACTGAAGAAGCTCAAGAACTGGGCTCAAGAACTTCCCAACGGCCTCAAAACACCTCGGCAAAACGGGATTTCTCTCTCCATTGACCGCTCCCCGTTGGATTTGAGCCACAGTGAGCCGCTCTGGCTGCAGCGACAGCGACTCATTCTGGAACTGGAGTACCATACATTTTCCATCATCCTTCGACGACCCTTCATCTCGTTCTTGCCTACGCCGGCGCTCGGAACCCTGTCGAGCGACAACCACTGCATCGTGGCTGGTAATTGTGCCATCACAGTCACGAACCTGCTACACCAAGTTCTAAAAGACAGTGATATTCTTACGGGATGGTACCAGGTCGAAGATTGGCAGCACAACGCCGTGTTTGCACTCGCTGGCTTCGCATGTGGGTATCCCATTTGTCCGTTGTCGCCTTCACTGCGGAGGACCATCCCCACAGCCGCAGCCGTGTTTGACATGATCGGAGCTGCTGATAAGGTAGACTTATCCCACAAGCTGAGAGGCAAATCCTTCGAGATCCTCAAAGACTTTGGCGCGAAGATTGGAATCACGAATCTCATCATGGAGTTGCCTGGAGGCGATTCCACAGAGACGACTACTCATACTCCGGTCGACGCAGGTCTAGGGGCGATGGAGATTGGCGACACATCCATTCCGGGTATTGGCGCATTAAATGGAATCGATGCAGAAAATTTATGGACAGATTGCCCGACCGGGAGTCTACTTTGGGGAGATTTGATGCAGGACCTTGCAACCGGACTGATGCCTCTCATCGATGAGGGTACTAGCAATTGATCACCAGACAATGGGAAACTCGGCGACCAGTTTGGAGTCGCCCCTCCAATAGAGGTCAACTAGATGACTGAACAGAGGCTGCCGAACACTGTCCAATTATCTCGAACGCCACAAACCTTGACACAGGATGTGTACATATGTCAAAAATCGCAGGGTTAAATGAAGGGCTTAATTTGATCCTCTGACCACGCCCAGAACTTCTCCGCCATGCCTGTTCCGCCCTCCGCTTCGGTAAGCGAACCTTGTTGGAGGTCAGAACGGATGGGCACGAAACGTCCCCACGGTACCACTAGGACATTGTCAGCAGCGCCAAATGTGACGGGTTTCGTTAACTTACCCCATGTCCCTGTCTTCTCGATGGAGATGTCCGGGGAGAGTCCGGCAAAGAGCTCCGTGTAGGCTCCGTTGATGGGCGGGTAGCATGTGAACAGTCTCGCACCATAAAACCACCAGGCCGAAGTTCGGTCAAGCTCGCTGTGCAAATTGCCCGGGTTTAGTGGCTAGACTACGTCAGTGGACAATTGTCGGCGTGGGCTGTTTGCGACATACAATACTAATAATCCCATCCTGTTTGTATTTCCTGGCGAATTCGGTGGCGTGATAGTAATTGCCCGCTTTACTGACGCCATACTTGAAGTAGATGCTTCGGGGCTTCTGGTAGTCCAGGTTGTCGGGCTCATACCCCTGTCTGGGAGAGAGGCTGTCGGCTGCAGAACTGGATACCCAAACGACACGAACGGAACCCTTGGGCGCCGACTTCGCGGTGGATTGGAGGAGGGGAGTGAGGAGCTTGGTGAAGAGGAAAGGGCCCACGCAGTTGGTACCGAGCTGCAGCTCGTAGCCCTGCTTCGTCTTGGATCCCTCGGGGGGAGTCATGACGCCGGCATTGTTGAAGAGCATATCCAGTCTCTCTTCGGCGGCAAGAAACTCCTTGACTGAGCTGGCAATGGTGGTTAGGTCTGCGAGGTCCAGCTTGAGGAACTTGAGAGCGCCCTTGGACTCTGGGTGCTGCAGCTGGATGGCGTCGATGGCGGCGCGACCCTTTTCCTCGCTGCGAGAGGCGATCCAGACAGTGGCATTCTTGCCGTACAGGACCTGGGCAACCTCCTTTCCGACGCCGGTGTTTGCGCCGGTGACGATGCACACGCGGCCGGAGAGGTCGGGGACGTCTGTCTCGGTGAAGTGGGGTTTCGGGGGGATGATCTGGCGAAGGGCATTCATCTTGGGCAAGGCTTTCAATGGCTAAGTAGTCGGATGGGCTGGTTTCAATGGGACATGGATCTGAAGAAGAACTGGGTTGGGAGAGCTGGATCTGGAAGTTGGAAAATGAGGGATGAAAGTTGGGGGTGTGGATTCCGGGGAGCCTAGGGAACCCGGCAACTTAAGGTATTTCCTCCACAGTAAGTGCCACCCGATAAGGTGCTGATGGTCAAGGTTGGAGAGAAGCTTGGCGGTATGATGAAATTCTTTTGCTTTTGACTTTACTGTAGACGATTGCCTTAGTACGTAGGGAGTAAGAAGGTTCCCGTGTGAGCTTCGAGCTGACAGGGCCGTCATCGCCAGCTCCAGTGGGCGTCATAGCGGCACAGCGCTGGAACCTTCAGGTGGCGGGCATATAGTAGTACGTGGAATAATAGATAGAGTGTCCACTAAGTAGTTAGATAAGAGAATCACTCGGTGAGACCTGGATACCTTGGGTAGGAAAGTCCGGCACAAACACACGTGATGGAATAGCAACAGATTAGAGGGACTGTCACCTTGTCGCCAGGTCACCGGCCCATCGGTCACCGGTCACCAGGGCAGGTGCCATGTGCCACACGGCGCGCGCCACACCACGGGTCCTTCCTTCCTTCCGACTCCCCCCATCCCACCAACCCACCAGCCACCAGCCATCAGCCACCAGCCACAAACGCACGCACGCCGGACGGAAAGTCAAGCCACAATGAGCCGCATCTGATGTGATTGATGGCTGGAGTGGCCGGGCCCAGCGAACCAACCAACAACTCCATCCTCCACAACCACAGACAGCCAAGACCAAACAAACAAACGAGCGAACGAACGAACGAACAAACGAGCAAACGAGCTGTGGCCTCCTCCTTGTTTGCGTCTCCAGCTCCGCCTTCCCGGTCCGCCCTCTCGTCCGCGCGCCCTCTCGTTGCTCGCCCTGCCTTTCCTTTTCTCTGCTCGCACGTCTGATGCGGCGGTTTGGCTGGCGCAATCGACCGACCGCGGGCACTGGGCAACCAAACATCGTCGTCTTCGTCTCCCACCTCTAACCGCGTTTGCTCCCACCTGCCGCCACGCAGGACATGCTTTGATCCAGGTGGCCAGGGCGCATCGCAATTCTTCCTCCGCAGGCCCGTCCGTCTTCGTGTCGTCCGAGCCCTTGTCCGAGCCCGTCTTTCGGTCCGTCGCGAGCTGCCTCAGCCTTGCCGCCTCATCTGTTCGTTTGCGCGCCCCTCATCTAGCGATACCACACCCGCGACCGAACCCGCACCGTCTACACTTCTGTCTCCAAGGTTCTTTCGGTTTGCAACCTGGCCAGCTGCTCCCACAGTGTGTTGCAGAAGCTTCGACCCGCAATCATGAGTACCCCATGTAAGGACACCGCGCTGCCCGCCCCTCCAAGTCACGTCCATCTGCTAACCAAACCCCCCGAACAGTGACACCCGAGGAGCGGAGCCGCTACACCGATATTATCGATGACATCCTTAAGAGCGCCGATCTTGAAACCATCTCGCGAAAGAAGATTCGCCAGGGCCTGGAGGCTGAATTGGGCGGGAAAGACTTGACCGACCAGAAGGTGCGTCAGGGAACCTACCGAGCTCTCTTCTTTGGCGGCTGCCTCATACCGCTGACCCCGTTCCCTTCCACTGACACGTCCCGCCAGGCTGCCATCAAGAAGCTCATTGAGGCTCGTTTCGATGCTTTCTCGGGTGCATCCGCTCCCGAACCCGACCCCGCGCCGATTAAACGATCCGCAAGCCACGCCACCTCGGACGCCGGCGAGACCGACCCCTCGGCATCCCCCGAGCCCGCGAGAAAGAAAGCCAAGCGCTCGTCGTCGGTCGAAGATGCGGACGCCCGTCTGGCGGCCCAACTCCAGGCCCAGGAAAACAGTCTAGCCCGGAGTCGCAAGACCCGCGGTGGAGGTGACAAGACCAAGCCCAAAGCCAAGGCGTCAAGGAAACAGAAGGCAGCCCCGCGCAAGAAGAGCTCTAAGAAGGTCGGCGCCGATGATGATAGTGACGTTGAATCGGGCGAGGGAGTGGTCAAGAAGAGGAAGGCTGGTGGTGGTTTTATGAAGCCCTTTAACCTGAGCCCTGCCCTTTCGGAGCTCACTGGCGAAACCCAGGTAAGCATCTTTGGCGTGGAGATACGCACTGAACAGCTAGCTAACTCTGACATTCCCAGCTTTCTCGCCCGCAGGTGGTCAAGAAGCTATGGGAACACATCAAAGCCAATGAGCTCCAGGACCCCAAGGACAAGCGCCAGATCCTGTGCGACGAAAAGATGCAGGCCGTTTTCAAGCAAGCCAAGGTGGACATGTTCCGGATGAACAAGGATATTGGACACCACCTATACCCGGTGGAGGTGGAGGAGTAAGCTGACGGCGGATCAACGGCGGTGGGAGGCGTCGGAGCGGGGATGCTCCGAGAGGCACGACGACAAGAGGACTGCGATTTCGGCGCGCGACGGCGTAACTGGCATTCATCGTTTGCTCATTTCGTTTATTCGGCGGCGGTCAACATCACATGGATAGGGGCATATCGGCACAGTTTCGTTAGGAGGGCTAGGCTTTGGGCAATGCGGCCGGCTTTCTGCCGGATCCTCGAGGGTTGACAGGCAAGGGCGGTACGTAACGGAGAAGAGGGAAAGGCGAGAGGCCCTATCAAAGGTGTTCTCATCACAAGTATCAAGTATTATGACATAGTCAGTCTGGTGTGATCAAGATTGACAAGTTTCCGGGATCAGTTGAGGCTTTTGTGAGGTCAGCCGTGAGCATTGCCGTCAAGAGTGATGGATCCATAATAGGGAAGAAAGTGCACACGATGCTGCTCTTTTCGAGGGAGGACAACGTTCACTTGGGATATGTCTTCGGTTGCTTCCCTCGTCTCGCATAATTCGACTCAAGTAGCAATTTCCCTTTCCATATAGCCTCCATTCATGTGTACCACAATGAGCCCTTTCGCTGTCTGGCGACATGCGACGAGGCGACTACTCATAGTTGGAACACAAGTCCTGGGATATCAAAGATTTCTCTCACTGCATTTTCTTCTAGAGCTCCGTCAAAGAGAACATTCATCATGCTCACGGGGATGGAACTTTTCCCATTGTGGTAGATCGAGTCGCGTTCATGCTGCTCCTGAGCCTTGCCTCGCGAACACATTACTGTAATAACTCGACCTCTGTAGTAGATTCGGTGGGGTGTGTCTGCTGTTGGGTACTGAGCGGTTTGCGAGATGCCGCCGGCATATCACCACGGTGGTGCTGAAAGGTATTGCCGCAGTCGCAAGGTTCTTCACCTATGTTTTTAGACATCTTTTGAGTTGTGCTGTGGTTGCTGGAAAATAGAAGGACTTTATGAATGAGATGGTAGCAGCCTCGATCTTGACTGATTCGGATACTTGATGCACCGGGAAAAGTGTTGCCGAGTATACACGAATCAAGAACACGTATAGAGTTACTAGGAAATTAGATTACCAAGTTATCCAACACCTTAAGGATTCTCGGTATTCCAGACATCACGAACATGCGAGGTACGGCCTTTGAGTAGCCAAAGTAGGTAATTAAACTAGCTTAAACCTGTAGGTTCTGTATAGATTTCCTAATTTGAAGCAACTCGATCGAAGTCCCCATCTGCGGCAGAAATGCTCCAAAGCCTCTACCAGACAAGGATTTAGATCTAGGTGCTTCACCAACATCCCGCCTTAAATTTTTCGATACACAAAATCAGGCAGGCCGCTATGCGTGTTTGAGCTATCAATGGGGACAAGTTCCGACGTTATGAACACTCTCGTCCAACAAGAAGACTTTCTAGGCAGGGGTCCTAAAGCTCATGCTACTGACCACCTTTCAAGATACTGTAAACATGTACCAACAGCTCTCTGTCTGTTATTTCTGGGTAGATTCCCTTTGCATAGTCCAGAACTCTAATGTAGCGTGCCAGCATCTGTCATCCAAAATGGCCATGATCTTCGAAAAAGCCTTCCTGACTATTGCCGCTTCAAAGACAATAGGCCATGATGAAGGCCTCTATCCCAAGGGAAAAGTCATCACTACCTTCCCCGAATGCATTCCTTCACTTAAATGGGCCACGGAGTCTGTGAAGATATTTACGTGTACCTTATGCCTCTGAAACCTACCATATCCCAGGCCACTTCATTTTATGAAAAATGAACTAATATGGGAATGCAGTGCGACTACCTTGGGTTGGGAGACAAAGACACTAATTACAAGAAGCTCTGAACGCTGATCACCTAGCCCTCAGTCAAGCTAGTTGATATGACGCCAGACCAGCTTCGAGGTCTCTGGCATGCAATAATTGCGAGATATTCATAAATAATGGGGAACGTCACATATAAAGCGACGTCTTCCCAACTTTGTCAGGCCTTGCTAATCGAATGTCTGGGCTTCTTGAGGATGACTATATGGCTGGTCTATAGTGCAGCAACGTTGTGGAGGGACTGCTCTGGACATGGGAGGGAGACGGTGCGCGGTTAAATTCTCGACTAGAGTCGTGGCGTGCACCAAGCTAGTCTTAGGCCTCCGTCACGGATGAGGTCGCTTACAAACACTGTGCTTCTCCGAGCGGGCAGCTCGAGGAGGTATATTCCACCGTGCTAGATGTCAGCTGCATCCCCACAGGCTTTCAAAGCACTGAGCCAATATCTTCAGGGATCCTGGCTGGGTGTCGCATGCGACTGTTGAGAAGACCGTCGTTGACCCGGGGGATGCTCCTGATGCAATATCTAACAGAACACAAGTACGCCCAGATCCTCCGAGACTTTTTTCCCGAGACGATCTCAGTCCTTGGCCTTTAGTTCCAGATCACTTGCAAGATTTCGAAGACGGCCAAAGTGTCTTATGCGTCAGACTTGCAAAAGGTGGGACAAGCATGAAATGGTGTTTGGTCTTGTTGCATCTAGTAGATGGAAATGATCATATGTGTGTGAGAAGCTCTTGATTTCTAGCTAAGGGACGGGCCTAGAGCCCGTCTTTTATACATGATGAAGACGGCTGCTGCCGGAGGCGGCAGTCCGTCGCCGCCGCAC